>RCWM02001112.1:0-104000 GCA_003667255.2 Euschistus heros
TAAGTAAATCCTGGAAATTTTCCTAAACTTCTAATCAGTGTGCTCTAAGTGCTTTAGCTATCTAGGAATCCTCAAGATAGTATAGTTGACAGTTTCAACATAATCCTAACAATTATTTAATGAAATGTTTAATTGTTGTGTATATACATGCTAATCCTAGGCAAACAACGAATTATTTTTACACAGGGTGGGTATCTCATAGTGTAAAAAAAAGAAAATTGGGTAAAACTATATTCAAAATGAAGAAAAATGCCGCAGACCTCACCTTTCTATTCCAATCCGTTGCAGATATACGATAAATCAAGACTTTTTTGAGGAAACCACGTTTTTTTTCCATAAAAGCTGTAATATCATCATTTTGTTTAACTATTTTTCAAACTTTGACCACATTTTCGGATTTAGCATTACATTTCCTATAAGAGCAGAGAACATGTAGCCTTGAAATTCACAAACTTGTGACCTAAAGAACAGCTCTTCACCTTATTTAGGGAAGTTACAATGTCTTATATTACTTTAACGCTGTAAGTCTGTTTTTACAGGGGAAGGCGGAAGGCATTCCTGTCGTTGGTTTATTCATCTTTATATTGCGGTCGAATAGTGTCAATTCGCCCAACAGATTGAATGATGAGGTTACTAAGATTTGTTACCAAGTATCCTACCACAACTTCATCACGATATTCAACCTGAAGTTCAGCAAAATATGATTTTCCAACAACATGGCGCTCCTCCACATTATTCGAAAGCAAAACAAATATAGACCAACGATATACGTGGATAGGTAGAAATGAAATGCCTTCCCCTGTAAAAACAGAATCATCTTCCCATAAATTCACCTCAAAAAGTGGTATTCTCCAACACAATCTGCATTCAGAAGCTAACGGCAAAATTGAGGTCTATGTTCATTATCATTGAGTTTTAAACATTACATTGAAAATCTAATAAAATTTATCCTAAATAATAATAATATATAAATAGATGTAATAACATAAGATCCTCTGATCTGGTGTCTCTTTACTGACAGTTTTCCTTTATTTTCTATTTAACAATAATTTTTTTCTTTGCTTTTTATTCTAATGAAGAATTTATTATGTTTAAAATGCACATTTCTATTAAGGGATTATCATAATGTTTTATTTACACAGGTAACTGATTTGTATGGCAAATGAGAACACCATGTTTTTTCGGTTTCAAAAGTAAATTTCTCCATGAAATCGAAACAAAATCATTATTTTACCCCAAATAAGGTGGAGATCTAGCTGTTCATTTGATACACATACATATTATAGAAAATTGAATGCTAAATCTGAAAATGTGGTCAAAATTTGAGAAATGTTTGTCATGGAGATATTTCAGAATACGTCATGGGGATATTTCAACTTTTATGGGAAAAAACGTGGTTTCCTCAAAAAAGTCTTTGATTTATCGTATATCTGCAACGGATTGGAATAGAAAGGTGAGGTCTGCGGCATTTTTCTACATTTTTGATCTAGTTTCTCCCATTTTTTTTTTTTTTTTTTTTTTTTTTTTTTTTTTTTTTTTTTTTTTTTTTTTTTTTTTTTTTTTTTTTTTTTTTTTTTTTTTTTTTTTTTTTTTTTTTTTTTTTTTTTTTTTTTTTTTTTTTTTTTACACTAAGAGATACTCACCCTATATATATCTTTATCATGCTAGCAAGCTGTTTAGTTGGATTTTAAAAAATAATTAATTAGTGCTCCTTACAATTTATTTCTGGAAAACAATGCCTTTTCGAAACAAGGTGTCAACAATGTTTTAGAAATATTATTATTTAAATGGCTATAATTATTATTATCTTCAATTCCTAAATTAATTGTTTTCTACTAAATTGGTTATAGACTTTAATATTTATATAATTTATGTGTAATATTTATTAAAAGCCTTTTCGGTATAATCAAAAACCCATTATTTTATGAACATTACTTCTGTAACTGTTGTTTGTTAAATGTTTAGAAAGCAGGTTTGTTTTTAATTAAAATGGCGCCAAGTAGCGTCGCAAGGTTATAGGGAATTGTTACTATTTGTGTCGTCGTACTATTAATAAAACACCTTGATGATATCAATATATAAAACACCTTGATGATATCAATATATAAAACACCTTGATGATATCAATATATA
The DNA here is from genome assembly GCA_003667255.2 of Euschistus heros. Lineage (NCBI taxonomy): Eukaryota > Metazoa > Arthropoda > Insecta > Hemiptera > Pentatomidae > Euschistus > Euschistus heros. The sequence goes on from RCWM02001112.1 coordinate 2,134, forward strand.
AAACACCTTGATGATATCAACTATATTTAAAACACCTCGATGATATCATCAATAAATATAATATCTTCCTCAACGTCATCAACTCAGTCTACATTTTATCGAATTCAATTCAGGTGCCATGGTTTTAATTGTCGAAACACTTGAATAGCGATAACGAATTTACGTGTACAAGAAGCTTTTAAAGAATTCCCTGTTTATTCGTTGATAAAATATCTTTTTTATTTTTCAAATGTTTCTGTAATCGAGCTTCTTAAACGTAATGATTTTATGTTATTTTCCTAACTATAAATTTAAAACTTTTTCGAAACAGCAATTCTCATAAATTTCTGTCGATAAAGAAATCGTTAAATAAGTAAATTTTTTAAAGCAATATAATATTTGGTTGAAATATATCCATGAGTTACCATTGCACGCTGAGCTCTAAAATAGGGCGATCGCGCTCAAAAAAGCCCGGTTTTTTCGTTTTATAAATTTATTTTAAATAATAATATAAAGGATTAAGTAATAATTGTATTAACATAATTTTCAATAACAATAAGTTTTAATTAAATAAAATGGATCTCTTTTAATAATATATAATATACTAATATAATATATATGTAATATAAAACTTTGTTTGATTGATTTATTTTAAGACAAACGAAATTGGTAGAACTAGATATTGAACAACTGTTCCATTAATACAATAATTAACACTAATTAAATTTATATAATTCATATAGCCTATAGTATAAAAATAATAATATATTGTAGCAAAATATTAAAAAATAACCATTTGACGTATTTTAAGTATCATTCATATTTTTAGGATTATAATTAATGTATAACTATAACTCCGTAATGATTTTTACAACTTCTTTAAAATTGTTATTTTATTTTCACATCAATTTTGAAGAATCATTTCAAATTTTAATATTGAATCAATTTTGAATACTATCAGTTTCATAATATATAAATGAATCCAGTTTGTTGAATTTAAAATGAGAATGCGATAGAAATACAATATGATATTGTCATATCAAATAAAACATTTTTTATTTTTTTTATTTTAGCTATGAAAATATCTAATATATTTGAAATGCGTAACGATGTCTTACCTTACAAAGAGGAGGGGGAGGAGCAAAGTGGATTATTAACACTTGATTATTTAAAATATAAAAATGATTTTATTAAATTCATTCTGTTCCTCGATTGTATTTGGGAGGAACATATTTCTAGAATTTCAAATGAAGATAACTCTTCATTAAGGTTCTGTTTTTCAGGAAGATGGGATTTTAAGCTTTGATCCGAATGACAGCTCCAAAGCACTACCGGAAGTGAATTTTTGCAAATTCCAAAATGCCCGCTGCAATTGCTTCATTGAACATATTGTCGCCACTATGTAAAACTAACCATTGTAAAAATCGATTTATTTTTATTTCGATTGTTTACCGATGTATTCAGTAAAGCCTAATGGTATAATTTCGAAACTCGGCTATTTGAAGAGCGAAATCAATAACGCAATTTTTGACAAATTTCTAGAATTTTTACTGAAAGGTATCACCCGGAACGGACAAGTAAAATATGTTAAAATAATCATTATAAATATAATAATGATGTGCATCGACTTATCGGCTTCTATAAAGCATCAAATAAAAACCTTTGGACCATCCAACTGTTCTAAATAAAATACTAAAGGAATTGATCTGAGCTTTAGGTAGGGCTCCTAGATCAGTTATCTAAATTACCACCTTCATTCTTCACCTGAGAAGAAAGTTACCCTAACCTCAGGTTCATTGGTCATTAGATAACATGTATTCCTACCATTAGATAACATGTAATCCTTCCATTTTCAAAGTCAATGATTCAAGGAATTAGGCCATTGAATAATTTATTTATTACTTATCTATTCCAGGATAGTATCAGGTATTGCTTTCTCCTCTATAATAAAGGACTTATATGTATGTGCTTGATGTGACTCCACGCCAATTATCAACTTCATAGTAAATTTATTTACTTCATATTCACTACATCATTATGAAGATATTTATTGATAGGCTAAACGATAAACAAAAAATATTGATAAAATGAAAATCCCTGGATTAACTAAAATCCACCAATAATGTCAAAATGACATTTGGTAGATTTGTAGAAAAACAACTTTCAAGCAAAATGTCCACTTACGACTCGATTAGTAAACTTGGAAACGCCACAACGTTCTGTGACCAATTGCCAAAAACTAGTTTATGTATATATAGTGGTCCTATTTCAATACATTAATAAAAAGCGATAAAAAGTAACCCTCAAAAGTGAAGTTGTAGTTGGATATAATATATAATAATCATTAATGATAGTAACCGATTAATGACCGACGAGGTTTATATAATGGAGATGTAGGTTACTGTAACCTATATCTCCGTATAAACCATGGAGTTATAGCCAAGCGGAGGGGGCTTACCGCTCAATAGCAAGGGCAGGCAGCCATTTTGGTGTGAACCGTATTATCAGTATATTAACCTCTTATCAGTTCAAATTTTGGCTTCCTAGGCTTTATACTGCTGTTATTTTATTTTAATGATTTACTTATTTTATTTATTACAAACCCTTTCAATTGCCCTAGCCTATATGGAATACAAGTCGCTAGTTGGGCATAGTGGGCGTGGCCGGTTAGTGTTTTGGAAAAAGAAAATAAACTAAAAAAGATGGAACACACTGTCATGAAGAGAACTTTTTAAGTTTTTGTTTTCCATCCGGTCGGAGTTATGGCAGGATAAAAAATATGTTTTGTTATTTCAACATTACAATATTTTTTAATCCCATTGACTTGGCCTTCTCAAGAACCTACTTTATAAATATCATCCAGCCAACAGGCCTCTTTCATTATTTTAAATAATCGTGTAACATATTGATTTTGCAACAATATATATAATCAATTTATGCATATAAGTTGGCATTTTTATGTATTATATGACATGGTCATACTTCAAATTGCATCATACTGAAACCTCAACTAGCATTGTACTAGTTTACTTATTATTTTTACTTAATATATGTCATTACTTTATTATCAATATTTATAATAAATATAATGAATTAATATATAATGTGGCTAATACAAAATTAATGCAGGCGTGCTTCCATGAGGTTGCAATAAATGATGTAATAATGACGTCAAATCTCTCAATCGTGGTATTAATGATTAACTATAAGCAACCTGCTAATAATTAAATAAATGTATTTATTATAAACTATAAATTATGATTTTTAATGTGAATACTAAACTATATGTATATATATTCTGGTTGCAGTAGGTAAATTATGTAATATTAACTATAATCAAATATAATGATGATATATGTTGCCAAGTGGACCTGGGTCCTGCCCTCTCTGTCCAAGAACTAACTTCTTTATTACCTAGTTCTTCTCCATTCCAAGCTTTAAGTATTGGAACAACCAACGGCAGAATTGAGATTCGTTTTTAATATCAATTTACAGTCTTAACACTTTTAAACTTTATATTTGATTACAAGATGTATTCTTTTTAACGATCTTAATTTAGTTTTATGGTTGTATTATATGTACAATTCTTAATACTTACAAAATAGTTAAAATAAAGAACATATCAACCTGAAAAGTACATAAAACAAAACATATACAAATATATTGATAAAAGGGGATAAATAATACATACTTACGGAAGATGATGAAATACGAGAAGACCGGAAACGTTGGCTGGAAAAACTCGTTTTAGCTCACAGAATCTCACTCCTCACTCTTGTACCTTTTTCTATAAAGGGTTAATAATATTTAGTAAATTTGATTGTGCACAACCAACACTTGATCACAATCACATTCATACTAATGAAGAACAATTACAATCACTTCAAAATTATTCTGTCTTTTTTTTTTTATTATTTATTTTATTGATTTATTTGATTCATTAGTTTGCTTCAATTTATTTTATTATATCCGATGGTGTAATGGCGGAGGTGCATGGTGGAGAGGTGCTTGGTAAAGTCAGCCCTCTCGAAGGCAATTCAACAGTAAGACTGAAATTTTCTTATCAAACCGAAAAATTTATCACTTCTACGATAGTCTTTTTATCAGCGACAAGGTTGCGCAACAGGCACCTGAAGCATCGCCTTATCTCAGAGCATAAAACAGATTCTGTCTTCTGGCAAACCTGTCTGGAGGTTCCATCATTAATGACGCCCCAACCATCTTAGTTAATATGATATTTTAAAATTAATTTATAATAGCTGGGTCGTTATAAAACTTTAACTGCTTTAACTAAGAGTGGTTATAAATATTATTGCCACTCAATAATACACCTTGCTTTGCCTGGTTTGCCTTCGCTATCCCGAGGTATTCCCATGTCTCCCAATTCAATTCCAAATTAAGTTGGCTTTATCCCACTTTCCGTAGGCCATATTTCCTTTGAACAATATTTTCAATAGCCTTCGTCCTTTCTATATTTACAATATGCTTCAGTTGAGAACTGCAGTCCATTCAATGCAATATATAATACGTATATATGTATATATATATATATATATATATATATATATATATATATATATATATATATATATATATATATATATATATATATATATAATTCACACTGGAATACTATTGTTATACTGTGAAACATGTATAATCACTGTCTGATTGACGCGAATGTGTGTGATGCCTTCAAATTAACATCAACCATCAGGTCCTACATTCCTAACCTTTAAGGAAATAAGAAGAAACAGAAAACAAAACTCCCACTCTACAGTAAGGCTGTCATCAGTGCAGTCGCACCTATTAAAACAGCTAATAGATTGCAGCGATTAATTAATATGCCTTCCGATAGTTGAGTACTCCAACCATCATAACCCCTAACAGACTTAATCAAGGCACATCCAATCTACGTTACTGACGTAGAAAATTACATTCAATTTTGTCATGATATTTCCGAATTAATTGGTCAAACCAATTTCCAATGCTACTCCAGATACCATGACTTAAAAATAAACACTGAAACCAATGAACATTATAAATCACTGGTAGTCTACCTGAAAACACAAAATATCCAGTTTCTTTGTCATCAATTAAAAGAGGAGAAGGCCTACAGGGTAGTACTACGGGGACTTCACCAATCTGTCCCTCCCGAAGCCATCAAAAGAGATCTGGAGCAGTTAGGCCATAGCGTCAGGCATGTCTCCAACGTGCTCCACCGCTTTGAAAAACACCCACTCCCATTGTTCTTTGTGGATCTTGAGCCGGCAGAGAACAATGTAGAAGTTTTCAATATCAAAAGACTGGTGTACTCCATGGTTAAATTTGAAGAACCTACTGTACTATTTCAAAAAAGAAATAGTACAGTGCACCAGACGCCCAAACCTAGTCCACACAAAAACTTATTGCAATCGACAAGCAAGGTGTGTCAAATGTACAGGATCACATTTCACAGCAACTTGCTTAAAAACACGAGATACCCCAGCCTTGTGTGTCCTCTGTGCTGAGAGCCATCCTGCTAACTATAAGGGTTGCCAGGTGTACAAACATAGGCCAAAGAAAAGAGCCTTCAACTCCGCTACAAATAAAAATTCTGTTCATCAAACATTCGAAACAATATTCATTTAATTTTAGAATCAACAAAACATTCCAGCCAACATTAGTTTTCCTAAACACTTTCCTTCACTGACATCAACATCAAAAGCTCAGAAGCCTCAGATTTAACAACCCATGGATTCAGCCGTTAAACTTGAACCCAGCCATCAACCTCAGAAGCAGAATCATCTCAACTTCTTCCTTCAAGCAACGAATTCAAGACAGTTCTACGAAGAAAACAACGGTCACAAAATCAGGCGTCTCAAACATCCCTTCCATCCAGCCCTCCCAAAATAACCACTCCTTCTCCGTCAACTACCCAACAGACCCCACAACAATAAATTATGACCAATACAAACCATACCTGATAATCCAAGCCAAATTCCAATCCTTTGGGCAGCGCTTCATTGCAGTTGGGGACTGTAACGCTAAACACCAGTGATGGGGCTGTAGAACATCCAATCCCCGAGGTTGTGTTCTTTCACGTGTAAACAATTACCCTATCCTTTCACCTAGCAATCCTACCTACTGGCCTACATCCCTTAAAAAACGCCTAGATATTCTGGACATATTCATCACCTCTCAAATACCTACTTCCCAAACTACAATAGATTCCTTAGATGACCATAGCCCAGTTTTGCTTACCTTTCATTCTACTCCTATGATCAAACCTTCTCCTCCGTCCTTAATAACTCGACGGGTGGACTGGGAAAAATTCCGTTCGGCTTTAGAAAACCACATTGACCTCAAAATTCCACTGAAAAGTTGTCAACAAATAGATGCGGCAATAGAACATCTTACTAAATCAATACAAACCTGTATAACAGAAAACACTTGACATAATAGAACTAAAATTTCAGAAAGTATTATCTTATCACAATTTATTCGGGTTTTATTAGTAGAAAAACGTCGAGCAAGGGATAAATGGCATAGAACTCGATATCCATCTGAATAAAACCAATTATATAAAATTAACTAACAAACTTAAATCAGAACTTAAAAACTAAAATTTGAAATTTTACAGAAACAAACTAGAACATCTATCTGTTTCCGACAAATCATTATGGACCACTACCGAATGACTTTAAAAATTGAAATCCTTCAATCATCCTCTCCTTACTCCAGCTCAAACCTAGACCAAACCTGATAACGAAAAATCTCAGGTATTTGGTGAACAATTACACAATATTTTTAAACCTCATCCTGATATCATAAATCCTAACCATGTCGAACGTATTAAAGCAGAACTGACTATTCCTCTCCAAATGACCCTTCCTCCTAAAGTCTTCCACCCTTCGGATATAATATAATAAAGCCATAACCCGTAGATTGCCCTCCAACAAAGCTCCTGGACATGACCTTATTACCTCAAGAATCCTCAAATGTCTTCCAAAGAAATCAGTATTACTCCTAAATTACATTTATAACGCTGTCCTCCGTACAACATATTTTCCGGATTCTTGGTAATTATTAGTTATAAAAATGATCCGAAAACCTAAAATAACACAAGAAAATCCTTCCTTATTCAGACCTATTTCTCTCCCTTAACATGGGCAAAATCCTTGAAAAGCTCCTTTTGAAACGCCTTTATCCCTTTCTCGATTCCAATCACATTATTCCTGATCACCATTTTGGATTTGGACCATATCCTGAATAAATTGTTAAAAAATGTTTTTTAAAAATTTTTAAGAAGTCTTGATCTGCCTCTAGGTCGTCTTTCTCCCGGCCTCATTTCGCCTCCCATTCTATTAACTTGTACATACCATTTCAATTTTTTTTTCTTGATTATCCCTGGACGGCTTTGACACCCAGCTCATCCCTTACCCTATCATCATAACTTATACGATCGGTTTACCCCAATATTCGGCGAAGGAATCTCACTTCAGAGGCTGTTACTCTGCTAGCATGTCTGTTGAGAAGCGTCCAACTTTCAAATCCGTAGAGGAGCGCTGGCAGGAAAACCGACTTAAAAAGACTTGTTGCAGTCCTCTTCAATGCCTTGCAAAAAGACTAATTGTTGCAGTCCTCTTCAATGCCTTGGAGTTCTCGCTCAATACTCCGTTATCTTTCCTAACCCTGTCCATTACAATCTTCAGCAATTCTATCCACCAACCTCACTTATAATTGTTTCCAGATAGCATCTAAAAAATAAAAATAAATACAAAAAACATGAAGGAAAATAATATATTATGTTGGGGAATGATCTAAGAATGATAATTATGTAAGTAATTGTGAAATATATGGCATAATTGACCGATTTGACAACCAAAACTAGTTGTTTGTTGAGTAGCGGAACGGGTTAAACCATTATCGTGGTGGCTTAGGATTGTTGATAGTTTCCTTTCTGTTCCAGGAACACCACATGTCCGATACTGAGGAGCTCTCTTCACCTGAATCGCCGCTACTACCGGTAACTATCTCCAGATAATTCCATTCCATTACTAACTCCTTACAATTTATGAGTACTAAAACAAAAAAAATCCTGAAGCTATTAACAGATTTGTATTTTCTCATTTAACCAATTAACCTTTTACTCAATTTCTTGATTTTGTTTTAACACTTCTTCATATTGTGTTATAATAATCCCCCGAGCTAATTGAAGGCTTGGGGTGGTTGCAATCAAATGAAGATGCAGGATTAATTGTCTGAAAGCAATAACTAGAACTTATCTAATTATTACTATTTTAGTGTATCAACTGTTATTCTAACCAGATTATTGCTATATATCTATATATATATATATATATATATATATATATATATATATATATATATATATATATATATATATATATATATATAGCCATCAGCCATCTATGGTTTTAACTCGACACTTGAGAGTTCCTTCCATAAATTGCAGGTTAGGTTAGCTACCAGTACAACAATAACTTTTGATTTTGACTCAAGCGATAGCTGTTTCTCTTTTTTTTTTGACATGAGGCCGAGAGGATCTTACATCTCCTTGGTCACTCTTCTCCAGTTCTGGTTCGAGGGCGAGAAGGTTGTCCTAATAACTCTCTGCGACAAGTTATTTCTAGTTTCTATTCCAAGTCCTAGCAACTAGGCCTGGGCCTGCAAGGAACCCCTGCATCACGTTGCAGTCTCCAAATCTTGCCACCAATATTGCCACATCAGGTTGCAGCCTCCAAATCTTGCCACCAATATTGCCCCATCAGTGCATTCTTCCTCCTCATCTCAGCCATTACAATCGAAAGCCCTTTATACCGAACTATTTGGAATTCTATAATCGACTTTTCATTTCCCTCGGATATATATATCAATTGGTACAGAATATCTCATAGCTCTAGTTAATAAACAATTTTAAAAATCGTCGATACAAATTAATGAAAAAAAAAAAACGCGTATTTTGATTTTGATCTTTAGTGATTCTTTAGGTCTGATGTTGGTCGTAGCGAACAATTAACCTTATTACTCCTCATATTACTCCTTATTGACAGGAGGAACAATTTAATCAAAGTGATTTTCAGCAAACTATAAAATGTTTTTCCAATCTGCTCCAAAGTTGTGATTTTCACATTCGATATTTTGCACGTGTATCGACGATATAACCTACGTTTCTATGGATATATATCGCGCCTGTCGTGGGATATTGTAACATCAGGTGGAAGGCCAGTACCCAAAGGTATTGTGCTAGATCTTTCATCAAGCTCTTTGTATGCCTGCGTCGAGCCTGTAGTAGCCACTCTTCCCACGTTCTTTCCTGTTTATTATTTATTGTGCCTATATTATATATTGTGGCTCAGAGTTTGGAAATGGCTGAATATAAAGTGCTATTAGATTTAGGAAATAGCCAAGGGCAGTTTGGCGACTAGGAAAAAAATCTGACTTTGGAAGTGATTACGTCATCACATGGCCTGTCAGTCAGTTAGTTAGTCAGTTAGTCAGTTAGTTAGTTAGTAAGTCAGTTAGTTAGTCAGTTAGTTAACTTCTAACTTCATTCAAAGTAGCTCTCTCTTCTATACTACCTTCCGCAAATAATATTTTTTTAAATCTAATTGATAAATGTCCTTGCATACATATATGTAATATCGCTTGAAAATTAAAATAGAAGCGCATTTAGTTATCTAGTCATTTAGTTCCAAGACTCATTAGCTAATGTAACTTAACAATACTCTTCATTACTAGTCGTTACCGTTACATCGTCTTCTGTATCCTCTGTGGCAAACTGTCCAAGGAATTAACAGATTAAATTAACATATCTTTAAAGCAATTTGATCGAATAGAGTTAATGCAAAAGGATTTAAATTTATTCAATGGAGTCGCCTTCCTGGATCGAAAATAAAATTCGTCGTCTTATACTTATACTTATACTTATACTTATACTCTTATAAGTCCTTCAAAGAATATAAAATATATTACCAGAATTATAAAAAGTGGGGTATTCAAATAAGTCATTAATATATATAAATAATAAATATATTTTTTTTTTAAATGTAAAGAATAGATACTTATTCGGTTGTCCGGAAATTTATACTAACAAATCATTTTTACTAATCAAAATCAGGTTCATTCCACTCAAATAATACTTAATGCCAATAGGATTTGCTCTTCTCAATACAATTTTGAATCCTTATTATTCTGATTTCTATCGACTTATGATCAATATTGTTAATCGTTTTAAAAGTGACCGAGTTCTTTAAAAAAACGGTATTGGTTTGGAAGAGAGGTTGAGCCGGAGTGCCAGGTCTTCAGTTCCTAACGGCAAAACCTTTCCTAACCATAGCTTTTTTAATCTTTCATTTTATTTATTTTTTTTTTGGTCGTAAGATGCTTGAGCTCTTTTAATTGCCTGGGAATGATTCACCAATTATTTTTTCTGCATGTTTTTGAACAGTTCTGGGATTTTCATCTAGCGAATATCCTTCGCCAGGAGCAAAATTCGTTAAATCTTGACCAATCTTACTACGGGTATGAAGAAGGTGAATCACGGAGCATACCAAATATTATCGAACTGCCGATCAGAAAACTTGCCATCTTCTAGCAAGGGTTGTGGCTTTTAAAAGAAATGTGCATGCACATTAAACTCAATATCACGTTCTAAATTTCGCAAATGTGGTTTATCGACCAGTTGTAAAAATACTGTTCTGATCATTTGTTGTCCTTTATAAATATTTTCTGGAACGAGATGTTTCAGTTGATATTCTCATGATATACATTTTTAAATATGATAAATATATTCATCCTGTCCAAGTCGGAGTACACAAGAATATTTAGCCCCAACAAATAAATAAAAATAAAACAAAAATATTACTATAATACATTTATTCATGTAAGAAAGTGTTTCAAGTTCTGTTTGTCTTTCTCTCAATCGTCGATTGTTTGTTCTGACTTGAGCCAACATTTCATTCTGATTACACAGGTAGCCTCATTTGAAAAATATTGAATTTAGCGAACAATAATAATAAAAGAATAATTTAATCCATTCTGATTGAAACAGTTTTATCGATTGAGTAAAACAGAATCACTCAAACCATTGCTGAAATAATTAATATTAAAGTTAGAGGAAAATCATTGCTGTCAGAGATTAAAAGGGCCGAAAACTATAAATCGAAAAAGAATAAATTGGAAAATGGAAATGAAAGTATTGTTTTTATGGAAATGTTAAACTGTTGGTGATTGGTCGTTAGTCCGTTGGAGGTTGGTTAATAGCCAATAGATAGGGTCCTATGTATAAATTAGGAGGGCCTCTAATGAGCCTTCTAGTCTGGGGCTAGGTCTTCAGGTCAAAGTCCACCGCCACAAAAAAATACCGACAAAAAGATCTTCATAGGAGGCAATTTTTTAGCTTCATCCTTTCCAATCTTTGTTTTGCTATGTTTCGTCAAGCTCAGGCAACTTCTTAGTTACAGTCTTATCACTTAGTCCCCGAAATATGATTTGTGAGCAGTAATTTAGTTATTCATTGGATAATTTAGTACCTTTTCAATATTTGCTACATAATATCAAATTGTAGCTCTCTTCCATTTCGGTCTGCAATATTTTGTAACTCGGGGTAACTTCCTCAATTCTATTCGGTGTTACATTATAACATATTATATACCATAACATATTATAGCATATTATAACATATTATAGCACTATAGCTCACGAAAGGGCCTGAGATTCACTACTTAGGTAAAGATGTACTGTTACGAGGAATATGTCAATGCAATTAGGAACTCGTAAATTAATGGTGAATGTTATTGGTGTTCTGTTTATCAGAATGCTTGTTTCGAATTTTGAACATCATCACTCCAAAAATCTTAATGATCGTTATGAAGTTATCCACAATAACTTTTATGTCCCGTATCTTGCTGACACTACATGGCAAGGCGCACAAAAGAAATTGAGGATACTTGAAGAATACTGCGGAATCAACGACCTAACACTAAATCCAGAAAAATCCAAAGTAGTTGTATCCCATAAGTCTCCCAAAATCAAGACTCTGAAACCTCTCTGTTGGCAAACTCTCGACTGGAATATACCAAGAACTATACTTATTTAGGGGTACCATTCTCATCCTCTGGAAAATTCCATACAGCAACAAAACATTTTATTCAAAGGGCATCCGTGGCGAGTGGCAGGGTTTCAGAAATCCTTAGAAAAGGGAAGAGTGATTCCTGGAAAACTAAAATGACACTGTTCGATTCAATGGTTTCGACTACCTTGCTGTACGCTGCTGAGATATGGAGCCTCAGGTATTTAGAAGCACTCGAAGTCATCCAGTTAAAATTTCTTAAAAATCTTTTCCTCTGGCCAAAAAGTGTTCCGAATTATATAGTTAGACTTGAGACTGGTCGACGCCCTCTGAAAATGATGGTCATGAAAAAAGTATTTAACTTTTGGACAAGACTCTCTACGCTACCAGAGAACAGGTATCCACGAATGTGCTTCAATAGGCTAAGAAGAATGCAAGAAGTTGACATCGATTTTAACTGGGTCTTACAAGTTCATCATATAGCCACATCAACTAACACCCTCAATGAACTTAACGATATCTACAGATCGGAACTGCAATACCACAATAAGAATATCATAGAAAAAATAGAAAATCATTTCCTGTCTCTGGACATTAATAGAGCTCTAAATTCAAATACTAACCCCGTCTACAGAACTATCAGCCGTCTGGATTTTTCTCCAGAAGAGTATCTAACTTTTAATACCTGCATCCACAAAACACGAGTTGTCAGCCGTTTAAGAATTTTAAACCCACACGCTGTAAATATATATTTAAAAAATACATCCTACTCTATTCAAGATGAAGAAATCTGCAGTGCCTGTAAGCAACATATATCTAATAGCCTACGTCATCTTCTTCTCCTGTACCCGTCATCCACCGTATATAGGAAGAGATATCTGCAGCAATATATAACTGATTCACCTCATTATGCAAATATAGAGAACATTCTCAATATACACAGTATTGAAAAAGAAAATTATATTTACTTATTTTTATTATCAGTTGCTAAGATATACACTGTTCCCGAAATTACTAATTAACTAGTTACTTGCTCTGATGTTATTATTGAAGTATTATTTGCTTTATGGATATGATATATCAGTATTACTATTTATTTAATCTTTGTTCATTTTTATTTATATATATATATATATATATATATATATATATATATATATATATATATATATATATATATATATATATATATATATATATACTAATTACTAATTTAATTTTTAATTATGTAAAATTATGCATTTATACCAGAATCTAATTATCTAATAATATGTATATAGTAGGAGTAATATTTTATTTTATTCACAATGCAAACTATAAGATAAGATGTGCGGTCTAAGATATACTCATAAGAAGTATGTACTAAATTGTTTATATTTTGAAATATTTCTACAAGATCTTTTTCTTTAACAAATAAAGTGGTTATTGTTCTTGCTGATTAGCCGAGAACCAGATACTGAGACGTATGAAAAGAAGATGGCTTGGAGATCTAATGTACGAATGATATTAATGGCTTTTCCTACAGTCTTCTGTCTTATTCGTAATATGGCAGATTTACTAGTTGTATATTATTACGGTGTTGTAATTTTCATTTTATAAAGGAGAAATATATATATATAAAACATTTATCTTCAGTTGTAAAAATTTATACAAAATTCAAAACATCAGCCATTTCATAAACAGATTATATTATATATTTAAAATTTTAATACAAGAAATGAATTGCGTGCAGTTAGGGAATAATAAAACATGGTGCAGCGAGTAAAATGTGAGGTGATGGTCCCTGCCACTGGTCCACTGGTCCACTGGTCCACTGGTCCACTAGTCCACTGGTCGGGTTTTCTCTTCTTCCAATAATTCTTCCAACAAGTTTATAAGAGGGCTATTACAAATATTTATTTAGTATTTTATTGTTTTAATTATTAATATCGTAAATAAAATCTGCATTTCGCTTATCTTTTGATTTTTAGTGTGTTTTTAGAAGTGAAGATGATTTTTTTAGTTTCGAATCTAGCATTCTTGTAAACAAAATACATACTAAAAATAAATACATTCTATATATATATATATATAAATATATATATATATATATATTATATATATATATATATATATATAATGGACGGAGGAGAGAAAGAGGGAAATGGGCGAAAAAATGAAAAGAATTTGGGCAGAGAGGAAGAAAACCTGAAAATGATATACGCGTGGTCCACCGTTGGCCTGTATCGCGATAAAAATAAATAAAATATATATATATATATATATATATATATATATATATATATATATAGAGAGATAGAGAGAGAGAGAGAGAGAGAGAGAGAGAGAGAGAGAGAGAGAGAGAGAGAATTGGCAAGTAATTCGTCAGTTTCTAAATATAGTTAATTTTCGTGTGATAGTGTCTTATTTTTGTAAAAATATTTTATTAAATATGAATCATAAGTCAATTACTAATAATGTATAATAATAATAATTATTATAGTAATGTAGTTGATAATGTTAACGAATCATTTCGTTCAGTGCTATTAATTATAAACATTTAATTATAAACCGAATCAGATTTGAATAATCATATGTAGGCTAGTGTTAGGTATGCTGGTTATCTACTCATCTGCTTCCTCTTTTCCAAAATTTTTATAATAATACAATTTTTATAGCGTTACACCCCCGACGGTAACGGTTTCCCATTGGTTAAAACCTAAACACCCTCTCGGCAACCATGATGACGTCAAGACGTCAATATTAAACTAAACTAGTGTTTGAAAATGGATTGGTGAGAATACTGTCAATTTGTTGACAATGGTTGGTGAAAATACTGTCAATTTGTTGACAATGGTTGGTGAGAATACTGTCAATTTGTTGACAATGGTTGGTGAGAATACTGTCAATTTGTTGACAATGGTTGGTGAGAATACTGTCAATTTGTTGACAATGGTTGCGTAACTGCACTCTTCTCTATCCCTCAATGTGTACGTGGCCGGGACAATGAATGTACTCGTAATGTCACGAACGATAGTTTACTTAGCGATTGTAATTTAAGCATTTTACAAAAATCATCCATTAGACAATATTACTCATTTCATTTCTTTATCAGCTGCAGATCTTGCTATAAGATATATTTTAAAAGATCGGTTTTCTGTGTTTAATACACAACAATATCTTCACTTCTGAAACAAAAATAATAATTTAAAACCAGTAGATAATATTTAGTTAAAAGTACTAAAGAAGAAAGCTACGAATTATTAAAAAAAATAAATAAAACACATTTGTTAAACTATTTATTGATATTTACAATTGAACACATTACATTATATACAACTAAATTTGATCATAATGGTAACAATGACATGTCAATAACGTGTAAGGAACTACTCATTAGTAGTAATTAAGTAAAAGTTCTACATTAGAAGATCTCTTGGCCATCTTCTTTTCAGATGCCTCGGAGGATTATCGGGAATCGAGTGTGGTACAAGTTAGGAGACTAGTGGATTCGTGTGGGTATGGAGGTTACTATGAAAGGGTAGGTATCTTGTTTGGGCCAAATGAGTAATATATGGATCATTAAGATCTTGAGGGATAAGTTTATAGGTGACATAATAAAGACATCAGCTAGGCAAAGGTCTAAGACAAGACCAAACGAGAAAACTCCGCTCGTCGTTTAAACTACTCCAAAATTTACTAGACAAATGCTCAATGATTCCATTTTATTACAAAAGACACATTTGCTTGACAGTAATTAGACCTATTTGGACTTATAGATTTATGCTTTAGGGCTCAACTAAACCTGCAAATTCTTGTTTACAATCCAAAATCCTTTCAAAATCCTCCATACTCTTTACTTAGTCACAAATAAACTTATCCATAAAGACCTTAATATTCCAGATATTGCAGATTAAGCCCAAACCTGATATCTCTCCTTCCATCTGCATAACATCTCAAATCCACTAGTCTCTTTATATACCTTTCCTATTCTGTTCATGGTAAACGTTCTGAATAAAAAAAAGGCCTCGGGCCTTCTAAAATATAATTTATATCCAACTGATAGCAATTATAATTAGTACAACTTACTCAAATGTTATTGAAATAATTTTTCCACACTTTAATGTATATTCTATTAAGCTTTAAGTATCAATATATAAATTAAAAACATTATCTTTGCCTAGACCTCTCTCTAGATAGCTAAGGTAGAAACTAGAAGACGTATATACAATACAATGTTAGCACTTCCAATGGGATAAGATATAATCTGCACTTACTAAAATTCTCATAGCTGCTTCGCCACATTAAATAATAAAATACTAATTGTATGATTCTTTATTTATAACTTACTATTTTTTTGTACACGTTTTCTGCCTAATTTTAGAATAGCATTTAAACTCGAGCTGCAATAATTTGTTTTTTTGACTGATTAAATTTTTAAATGTTGTGTGTTCTTAAGATTGAATTGTAACCGACTCTCAACAGGTAAGTAGGTACGTCATTCTTTTGAAGTAAAATTTCACTTCCATCGGCTCCAAGCCTTTCATCTTTAGCCACAGTGGATCATACCCCCCAACTCGAGTTATTAAAATGTCTTGAGGGACGTTTCGTTGAGGTGTCGTATACTTGGCCCCAGGGAGGCAGAGGTACCGGTCATGTCATTTCATTTATGTTTACCGCCTCGAAACCGTAGGAAAATTTGCCTATCTCTATTTTTTTCATTAGATGAACATTGGCCTCAAGAGGTTTTAATTATTCATTATTTAGACTCAAGTAATTATGCTTTGATCTGTTAGCGAAACCCAGCGGCTTTAGGCTTTATTAATATATTTGTGTAATAAAGTCATTTTCAAATTTGTTACCGCCACGTGGAGCTACTTTAAAGAGGATTTGGACATTTTGCAGCCAGCTCAGATCCCATATGACTCCGCCATCTTCAATCCGAGGGAGGGGAACGGGGGGGGGGGGGGGGAGAGTCATTCAAAGTATAAGTAGCTACTACTTTGATCGAGGCTGTTTTTCGCCTCAAAAATGCTTCTATCGGAGTCTTCTTCAATTTAACCCATTTAATTATCAATTTTTTTTTTTTTTAAGTTTGTAGAGTTTTTCTATTTTTACTTTGAACCAGAAAATAATGGGGGAAAAAAAATTCATTTTTCTGCAAAATTTACGGAACGTACATCCGCCAATTGGGTTCACTTCATCACCAGATTTGTTGATAAAACGTAATAATATTTTCAACAATGTCGATAGCTTTTATAAAAATATAGCTGAGTAATTAACAACTTACAAACTATCTATTAACTTCATTTAGTTTTCAAAAAACATTAGTCCTTACCAAAACACACGGGGAAAACTTGAATAGAAAGACGAAATTACAATGACAAAAGTAAAGGAACAAAAGTGCGTATTTCTCACTTGAGGTACACTACAGTATGATGGTATAGAAGGATCAATACAATTAGGATTCATGAATTAATTGCCACTTCTATTGGGGTTATTTTATTAGAAAAGTGGCAATTAATTCATCAATCCTAATTGTGCGTATTTATGTTACGATTTTCTACTAAATTATTTTTTTAAATTTTATTTTATTGTTCCTAATTTGTTTATTTTACTATTGCCTCATCAACCATATAGTATAGAACAATATTTTGATAATCCTTAAATGTATGGGACGAACTGGAGGATACAACTGGAGGACGCTAGCTTTTAAATTGAGCCCGCCAGAAGGATTTTTGTTTTAAAAGTGCGTTTGTTCAGAGTAGCCCCACTTGTTGGAAGTAGCCTCTGTTGTAAGCGCTCTCTTGTGGAAAAGTTGTAATTTATTTAATGTAATTATATTTTAATCGTTGATTACACATTTTAAACAAATATTCTTAAAATTCCATTGTTCTCAACTATTTCCACACATTGTTCTGTCAGAAATTAGATATGATGGCTGTACTAGTTATTTGATATTGAGGCCAATTTTCTCGTTCCCGCACTTATTAAATAAACTTGTTTTTTTATGAACTACTGATCTAATCTTATGGTAAGTACCTGGACTAAATGCCGAGTGTGAAGTTGGAGCAAAGGTTGACTCGTTCCATTTCTGATCACAAGAATTTTCCTTCGCCTAACGAAAACAATAAAGTGCTGGTTTAATAAAGTGGTGGATCATATTGCAATGTAGCTTGGTGCAGGAATAGCTTGGTGCAGGACTAGCTTGGTTCATCTTGTTTTTTTTAAATGTCCACTTTTCGTGACGTGTTAATTTTTTTCATCTTTTAAATTTGAAGCTCAATGCAGGCTCGCTCCTCGCCTAGTCACCGTTAGTGTCACCTTCTCAAATTCCCTAAGATGGTCCCGGTTTTTAAGATGGCGAGCTATCAAAGGGACTAAAAGTTGTTACTAGGGCTAATAGCTGAGGGGTGATTGGATGTAGGTTTTGGTTCACACACTCAAGAAAAGTGTCATGGTTAAAGACCAATGATTAGTTGATCTGGCCATACATATCGAAGGCAATGCATTTTCTAAAAAAATTGTATGGTTTTTTACTAAATTATTGTAAACAAAATCTATATATATAAAAATGAATGTGTGTCTGTCTGTACTCGATAGATTCAAAAACCTTACATCCAATCGCCGTGAAAATTTGGGAAATTATTAGGTATATCCCCGGGAAGGTTTTTGAAAAAAAAAAATTTTAATCAGAGTTGTGGTTCCAGGTGTATGGAAATATCAAAATAACATTTATTTTTTATAAATACTACTTCAGTGCAGGTGTTTGTAAGCAATTACCAATAAAACATATGTTCTAAATTAATCTATATCTATACTATTATATAAAAGGACAAGCCATTTTTCGTTGGTTATAACGGTACAATGTTATATAGAGCTAGGAATTGATAATAAAATTGGCATGATTCAAATAAATTGTTATAAGCTATAAATATTTAGTGTGACCTGTGGATATTTAATAATCGAACGATATTTGGTTAGCGGCATTTTACACCAGAGTTTGCAATGGTAAAATTATTAAACCCCTCTGTACCAAATTTTAACTACAAAATCTTCATAATTCAAGGAAGATTTTAAATAGTATAGTTTACTATAAACTATTATAGTAAGACTAAATAAGCAAATATTTCAGAAAATCCGTGGATATAAAAGCTCAGGAGGATATATGAAACAGATAAAAGAAGAAACGGAAAGATTAGGTATAACGGACCAGGACTGTCAGGACAAAGAAAGATATAGAAACAGACTGAAAGAATTGAAGGTTGTTGTGGGCAGAAGAAGTTCAAAAAAGGGAGTGGCGTGGACAGAAGAAAGAAAAAAGAGACACGGAGAATTAATGAAAGAAAAATGGAAGTAAAGAAAAAACAAGAGAGGAGCCAAAAATTGATATTCGCGTGGTCTCCAAGGCTGTTTCGTGAAAAAAAAAAAAAAAAAAAAAAAAAAAAAAAAAAAAAATTTAAATTCACAGTGTCATTAACTTTTATAGTAGAGTAGAAATTAAAATCCAACCAAATGAAATCAATAAAATTTTTTTTGCTGCACTAAACATTATTGCCTTATCAAAATATCGATAGCTTTTGATGAAGGTTTTAAGAAGACTAATATTTCAATGATTTCAAATTCATTTTGATGATTCAGGTTTATTTAATGAATTGTACCATTGGTTGTGTGAAAGAGCAGTAATATTACCAACAAATACTATAGCAGAGAATATTAACAACAATATTATTGAAAAAGTAAATTTTGACATAGAGAATATATCTATTGATAGGGTTGTAAGCACTGATAATGCATACCATTATCCGCCTGAGTTTCTTCCTAAAACATCTCTGTCCATCTAAATTACCAACTCATAGATTAGATTTAAGGATTGAATATCCAATAATCCTTTTGAGTAAATCATTGCAACAATACCGGGTTACAGCTTTGAGTGAAAATATATAGAAATATTGTGAGAAAATAATTCTCAACTGCATTATAAGATTTTTATTGTTAAAAAATAAAACTTGTGCAATTAGTTTAATCTATCTAAGATCGTAAGAGCGACCTATAAGAGCGGGGGAAGGTGAGGACTGGGGATCATTGTGGTGTGTCTTATAAATTGCTCTAGGCAACTTAGGTTTTTTAAAAAATGGACCTGACTCTTGACCGAATTGAAAAACTACTGTTCGCTTCCTATTTTCTATTTTAACCAGCGATGTAGCAATTCTGACGGAGAACAATGGGAGGAAGCCTGCGGTACTTAACGCGTCATTTACAAGATAACTTCAATGTTAATAATTTAAAAACTATCAAATTAACAGATTATTATATTATTATTATTTATTTATTTACATTTTGGTGCCATGTACCACCACATTTGGTTAGAGGCACCATTCTCAGGTTCAGAACTATAATTCCTTGTACAGGTTTGTTTCCTTTAAAAATTGAATAATGTTTTTGTGGAGATACGAGTTGTTTTCTAGTAGTGTTGCAATGTCTTGATTCGTCAGTCCGTTATCTTCTCTTTGCTTTTTGTATTTTTGGCATTCAATAAGAATGTGTTCTATAGTCAGATTTACCTGACATTCGTTGCATTTTGGGGGTTGTTTGTCTTCCAATAAGTAACTGTGGGTTAATTTTGAGTGTCCAATTCTTAGTCTTGTAAAGATGACTAGTTCTTTCCATGGTCCTGGAATTGGTCTAATTTTTTTAAGTTTGTTGTTGCTGTCGGTTCCAAGCCATCTTTCCCCGAATGAAAACATCTTGTACTCAGAGATAGAAAGTATCATTAGTCAGTTACCACGTCCATTTCTGTTAACCGGTGACGTGAATGCTCATAGCACAAAATGGTTTAATTCTAGGACAGACAAAAGAGGTAAAGATCTCGAAAATTTGATTGACACGTACAGTCTTCTACTTCACAACCCACCCCATCAAACATTTTACAGCAGGGCACATAAAACTTGGTCCACATTAGATTTAGTTCTGACTTCTCCTAGCTTTCCTATTATGCCTCTTGTCTACCTTCATAACGACTTAGCTAGCAGTGACCATTTTCCGATAGTCATTTCTTTAGAATTATCTTACGAAATACCCACATGGAGAGAAAAATGGAATTAAAAAAAATATCGACTGGGAACGCTTCGAACAGAGTTGTCAAGATATTTATTCGGAATATCTTGACAGTAATGATGCAGCTAACGATGTCAAATTGTTTTCTGATTTATTAGTCCAAGTAGCTGAACAAACAATTACTAAATCTAAACCTCTTAAACACTTTAGAAGACCAGTTCCATTGTGGACTCCGCAGTGTCGTTTGGCGATAAAGAAAAGAAATAAGGCTTTAAAATATCTAAAGCGCCACTCCACTTTAGAAAACCATCTGCAATTTCAGGAAGCTCGGGCTTTTGCAAGATGGACAATCAAACAAGCAAAAAAACATTCATGGACAAATTATATTTCATCCATAACATACTGTACCCCTTCATCAATACTATGGCACAAAATTAAACAAATATCTGGGAAACCTTTCCACGGCTATTATTCCAGCGCTGAGATATTGGACTCCTGATATAAGTTTAACACCCAATGTTTCTAGTAATTCCTCAATGGCAGAGTGGGGGACACTGGGGCAAAGGCTAGATATTATCAACTTTTTGCCGGGATTTACTAATTTTCTAACCACAATTTCTTCCTCCCTTATCTTGATTCTATGATTTTCTAACATGGATTTGTCCATAAGTTGTTTGGATTTAAGGTAAACAACGTATCTATTATTTGATATCCTGCCGGCAAAAATAATGCTGGTAGGCCCGACTATTTGCGCAATCTTTTGGACATACTCGAGTTGCGGAACCCCACTAATTGAATTAAAAACTATACCCTCTTCCTTACTTGGATATCCAACTTCCAATGGTTTCGAAGTGACAGCAGCAAAGCTTTTACCTTCAGTAAGTACTCTTGTTGAAGAATTCATCATATTTTCGAAAAAAGGAGTTACTTCTTAAGAAAGTTACTTCTACTAACTTTAGATAATATTTTTTAGCTCACTGATCACTATATGTTCCCCAAGATTATTATAGATTATTATAATGGAATTAGTTTTATTGAACATTTGAATTAAATAATTAATAACTAATACAACTGAAACAAAATTAATGTTAAAATAGATATTTTTCAAAAACTATTATATAATTTCAACCAATGTTTATCATAAACAACATTTAAGACATATAATACAATTATATTCACATTTGATACTAATTATAAGTTATTCTTAAAAATAAGTAAAAATTAAACTTGTAATTAATTCTATATTTATCAGATGATGGCCTTAAAACAAATTTAAATTGTAGATCCTCCTTTCGTTGAGAGTTGCTCTCGTAGCCAACCACTTATCGCTTTCACTTACTGCCTTTTTGATCACCATCATCTACCATAATTTTTATAATTAATATAAATTACATAACATTTTGATTCTTTTATTAATTTTATTACAAAATTAAACCGTTGTTTACGAAATTGTTTTTTTTATAATTTATTAAGAATGTGAAGTTTTTTATTAGAGTAGTAAATCAAAAACATTGAAATATGTCTATAGGATATAACAGCCTGATAAGAAATAATAATATTAGTTTAATAGTCGTTGGGTTTATAATATGAATAATAATAATAATATGAATTTCCTTAGCTGATGAACTTATCGCTATCTTAAATTAATAAAATTCTTGTTTTTTTTTGTGTGTTTTTTTTTTTTTAAATAATAATAATAGAGTTCTTTATTTATTCTGGGACTTATAGGCATTTAATTACGTTATTATGATATTAATACCTTTTTAGAACATAAATGTTTAAAATATGCCATTCCCCGATAATCAATGCTCTAGAAACGATTTATAATATAATTCATTTTAAAAGTTTCATTATTCAACTCAAAAGTATTCATCACCTAATTATTGGTTTAACTATAATTTATTAATAGATAACAAAATTATGCAAAACAAAATTTGGCTCCTTAAAATGCTAGATGGTAAGCAGTAAGAGGAGAATGTGCTAAACTTTATGAATTGTATTTCATAACTATATAACTATAACTATATAACTATAACTATAAAACCGCTTGTTTTTATTCTTTAATTTGAAAAATTCAGTAGAAACTAAAAATTAAACGTATCTATTATTTTGTTACGTTGGATGAAAGATATGATATACCATAAAATTGATTTTATTTTGACAAATTTAACCAGAAACATAAATCTAAAAGAAATAAAAAAAATAATACTGCCTCATAACTATAAAACCAAGTGGGTAAACAGAATCCTGATGTAAACAAATATTTTGAAAAAAAAAGCTTAATCCTCTTATTTTGATAACTGGACGCCTTGGGTTTTTAGTCTTTATTTTAACAAATCGATTAAAAACGTAATTGTTTTGATCCGTTACACTTGGTTGAGATTGTAAATTGTAAACCAAATTCAAGGAAACTAATATCCACCATAAATAATACTGAAACATCTTTTCCTGGATATTGAGGGCTTAGTGAGAGGGGTTAGCCCACCCTTCTGACGAAAGGGATCGTACCTGGAGAGGAATCATTCAAAATGGTGAACCTTCTAAAGGTTAAATAAGATTTATTGCTATGGCTAATAAAGGTTCTTGTATCTCAGCTTGTATTGTACAAAAGAAATGGAATTTTTTTTTTTTTCTTTTGTTATGTCCTTTACAAATATTCTAGTACTGAGAAAGGGAATATTAAAATTTCTCCTTCTTGGAGTTTTTGGTGGTCCTAATTCAACCTAACTCAATTGATTAATATTATTTCAAGTATAACAAAACATTTAAACCTGTAAATATATCTTTTTAATAAATGTCATATACGATATTTTCTATGTAAAAAAAGTATTTAGAAATTTGTAACATTTTTAAGCTATAAAACGAATAATTTTAATTATTATATAGATAATGAGGAATAAACCTATAATTAACATTATTCTACAAATTCATTAAATCGATTTGCACATCGCACATGTACCTAATTGTTAAGTGACGCAACTCCATAATATTTATTTTTGATTTATCATGTTTCAGTTATATAAACACTCTTCTTTGAAATGTGGAAAATATATAAAAAATAATTAACTTCAAACCGGACCTCAAGACAAGTTGGCCTCACTTGCCTGACTTGCGGTTGGGAACACACACAACGATATTTCACACAAGACTGTGAAAATCTTACATTTCTTAATTCAGGTTTATGAGTTTTCTGTGTCTTTTCAAATACACGTGCGATCTAGTGACAGGCAAAATATCCACCAAATATATTTTTTGTTTTTATTGTCACAGTTAAACGTTTCATTTTCCCCTATTCAGAGAACTATAGGGGTTTACTTCCTATATTTTTTGACTTTGGTATATCAAACCTTTTATGACTATTAGAACCATAATTAAATAAAAGCAAGCAATGTTAAATAAACAACATAAACTTACGGAATTGTAAATTATTTCAGTTGTAGATCAGATTTGGCCTAGCCCTCAAAAATTTATTCAAATCGCATCTGTTCTATTCTCCATCGCATGAAAGAAGTAATAAACGCAAGGGGCGGATATAAACATTATTAATTAAAACTTTAATATATTTAAAATTGCTTAGTAATTTTTAGTATTATTAGATTATTTTTTTAAATATTTATAGTAAGTTTGATATGCCTTGGTTGAAGTATATGGGGACGTAAATCCGTAAAAAAGAATAAAACTCTTATAGAGACGAGAAAATTCAAAATATCAATCGGGTCCAGTTTTTTGCCCATCAGTTTAAATTAGAGAAAAAAATTATTTTTTTAGAGAAACCATTTGTACCCTTTCTATGAACTTAACAGTAATTTCAAGTGTTAAAAATCGAAAACATGAAAGGATAAAAATCGATATTTTGAGACTTAAAAGTTATTGAAATAGTATTCCAGTCAATGAGTGCTGAAATTAAGAGGTGTAGTGCAAGAAATAGGCGATAATTTTTGACTTCACAGCTTCCTTAGGAGTAGTTCCAAGGTAAACCCTGGGGGGGGGGGGTGAGCTAACGGTGGGCGAGGAGGGGAGAAATTCAACTTTTATATGAAATTAATGTAAATATAATGCTCTACAATTTTGATTCTGACATTTTTTCTTAGAAACGGTTGTGGAAGGTACCGGAAGCAAATATTTGACAAAAAGTGAGGTAACATTTGTTTTCTTGAAAATCACCGATTTTCAATAACGTATATCTCGAAAACCGTTGGAATTTCGACAAATTTCTATAGAATTAATTTTATTTGAAATTTAATTAGTTTTAATTTTAATTCGAAACATATTTTTCTAGAGTCCACGGTTTTCGAGATATAATCGAAAAACCAAAAATTAATGAATTTCTTCCTTCCTCCCCACCGTTAGCTCACCCCCCCCCCCCAGTGGTGGGGACGTTTAGTATGTTTACCTTCTAACTACTCTTCCTAACTAACTAATGTTTCTATTGACTGGACTATAGGACTAGAGGACTATAGGTGTAATAGAACTGTTGAAAGATAACTAAGCCTTTGCAAAGTTTTGATAAAGAAAGGAACCAAGACCTCAGCTAACATAAACTTAAGAAAGGGAAAGTACTTGATGCACCATTCTCGACTTTGTTTTTGCCTCCTCACAAACATCAAGTTTTCTATTAAAGAATATAGCCTACGAGTATATAGCCGAGTACGGATATCATGAATTCCTTGAATATAGTCAATAAGAGTCCATTTTAGAAGAAATGCTAATTTATTGCAATGTATGTGGAAATATGCCAGTTTAAAACTATTTAAATTCATTCCAATCTCTTTTTCAATGTGTTAATGTTTTCCTTAATAAAGGTAAGACGCAAGTTTCCATTATATAGGTTTCTTATTTTGATGACGATTGCTGAGAATTATTTAATCTCTATTGTAACCAAGTGTCTAATTGTTTTAGTAGAAGTACTATCTCAAGCTGTATCTTCTAGGCTCACTTTTTAGGGTAGAGCATAAAATACTCGGAAGTTAAAACAGATTACATAAACAGTTTTAAGGGATTCATCTATTTAATCTACTCATGAGATGAACTTGAAAATCAAAGAGTAGATAATTCAAAATCATATTCATAATCGCTAAAGAATCAGAAAACGTGAACTAAAATTTCAAAATTGATGAACGTAGGTGTAATAGAAAGCTTAAAAAAAAATCTATTTATTGAAATTTACAACCGTATTATATAAAAATATATCTTGTAAATATTAAAATAATTCTCATATCAAGTCAATTGCTTGTGAAGCAAACAATAGTCCAGTAAATTGAAATATGCGATTATTTTTTACCTCTGGGCTTCGTTAGGAGTAGTTAGAAGATAAATATACTAAAAGTCCCCTCCCCTGGGGGCAGGGGGGTGAGCTAATGGTGGGGGGAGGGAACAAAGTCCTATTTTTGGTTTTTGTTTATCGTATTTCGGAAACGGTGGACTTTAGAAAACTATATTCAAAATAAGCATTAAAGCTTATTAAATTCCCTATAAAATTGTTTATGCACACATTTGTCAAACTTCCAACCGTTTTCGAGATATACGTTATTGAAAATTTATAATTTTCACAAAAAAATTATTGTGACCTCACTTTTTCTACTACCTCAATGGTCCTACATCACTTCATTTTGTAATTGCCTAACTTTTTTGGGACCTCGATTACCCGAGGATTTTATAATCCGAGGTTATGTTGTTCCCGGCCAGGCCGAGTCCACAGTGTATTACATTACATTATATAGACAACATAATTATTTATTAATTCACCTATCCTTTTGTAATATAATTATAATATATCTATGGTGGTAAAACTATTTTGAGGTCTGTAGGTGTGGCCTGTAGCAGTATTGCTGAGAGCCCCAAGCAGGTGGTAGGCACCTGGATTTGTTTCCCTAATCCTGGGGCTATCCTCGGCCCTAGCTTGTTCCTCGTTGGATCAAATAGTGGCCCTTTACCCTGTACATCTCTTCGTGTCAATCAGCCAACTCTTAAATACGCCCCTGGCCTTCAACATGTTTCAAGTTCAAAGTTATATACTTTATAACCCTACCTCTAGTGAAAACCGAAAGAGGCTATTGCTATTTGAGTTCCTAATTTTTGTTTGTCAATATCGTTTTTCTTTAATTTTATTTCTTGCAGCCACGTTGCTAGAAAATAAATAATCAGAAGATTTGTATTTGCTGACTGGATCAATTACATCTTGCAGATTTATTTACAATGTTCAGTGAAATGATTAAAAGAAAATATATATTTAACAAAACACATTATTATATTATCCCAACGTTTTGGTCATAGCATTGATGGACATCACGAGGCCTACTGAGCGAGGAAATATAAATAGATGCAATCAATAAAGAAAAATATATTTCAGAGTCACTAAAATGAACAAAAGATGTAGGT
This sequence comes from Euschistus heros, assembly GCA_003667255.2. Classification (NCBI taxonomy): domain Eukaryota; kingdom Metazoa; phylum Arthropoda; class Insecta; order Hemiptera; family Pentatomidae; genus Euschistus; species Euschistus heros. The sequence continues at coordinate 29,603 of RCWM02001112.1, forward strand.
AGCATCTAATGTAAGTGTAATGATAAAAACAGTAAGTAAGTAAAATAAAAAATAAAATTAAAAGGCAATAAAGGGTTGAAACGTTTGAGTAATGAAACAAAAAAATAAAATGAATTTTATAAAACAATTATAACTTTGTCTTTAACTACATAACTTTAACTATATAACTTTAACTATATAACTTTAACTTAATAACTTTAACTACATATGGTCCAATAAAAACGTTGGAGATCAAGAAAAGGAAAATACTACGAAAAATTGTTGGCCCCTACAATACATCCTAAGAATGGACCCGAGAAGGATAACTAAAAGAATTTTTGACTTTCTCTACAATAAGAAAACCGAGCCAAACTGGTTTAAAGAAAAGGTACCTGAGAAGGACCTACGAGAGTTACAAATTATAGGAGAGATGCTTGCAGATGGATCCGTAAAGAAGATAACCAAAGATAAAATGAAGAGGTTCCAGGACAGGGCGAAGACGAATCACTATACAGGATATCTGAAGAAGAGAGGACAGCAAGATCAGAAAGAATGAAGAATACTGGGAGAAGAAGAAAACACGACTCACTAACCGCTAATTGATTTATCTTAGCCCAAACTGGGTGAAAGGAATACAAAAACTGCTATGTGCTATGTTGCTCTTGGGGTTTATTGAAAATACTATCTTACTATATAAATAGAACCCTATTTATAAATATCTTAGCATGAAGTTTATTATCCATTGCGGATGTTTTGTCATTAAGACCAATCGAGTTGCACATTTCATGACTCAGGGGCACTCCGTACCTCCACTACCTAAACCTTGTTATAAGTTTCTCCACAACAAGGTTTAGGTGAGCCCCATCACCTAAACACATATCTTTCTGAAAATCCTCACTCCATGATCCCACAAACTTCCTGCAGGTCTTACAATGTACCTAGTACAGAAAAAGATCAGACCTCAAGAAATCCCATTCCATAAATTAATTCATGCTTAAATCCAATAGGGGCTTGGAAAAAAAAAAAAAAAATATATCAATATCTTACTTCTTACCTTAATTGGATCCTAACCCAATATGTGCAAACCAATTCAATATTAGTTAGTGGCATTTAAGAAATAAAATAATAATAATGATTATTATATATATTTTATTTAGTATCACTGTTATATATATCTAAAGATAAGAATGAATGCTTTACCTAATCTAAATGAGGGTCAGCGCACAATTTAGCATTTGTCTACTTATTCCAGACTAGTACAAAATATTGGGTACTTATCAATATGGGTCTTCAGCCAGCATATTGTCTTGTCATCATCAGATGACTTCCTTCCTGCCCCTCTAGGCTATACCATCCAGGAGATCATCGCTGAGGACCTCCAGCACCTCCCTATCTACCTGGCTCACAATCCACTTGACGGATTTAAGGCTACATCCTCAAACTCCAGACTTCAAAGGAGTGCCGGCCCTTTTTCATCTCGCCGTCTTATTATTAATTAATTATAAATATAATATTACGAACCTATAATACATTGCAAAACAAAACAACAATTATATACACGTTATATAAGATAGCTCCCACATTTCATTTAAACATATTTTGGGATAGCTCATTATATATATAATAGTGATTCACTATATAATATAGTGAGCTATAACTCTATAACTCAACTCCGATTAAATATTCATAAAAATTACATAGTGAAAAACATTTGTTCTTAAATTGCTTTAAAATAAAGCTCTTTTACTCAAACAAATTTCATAATATTAAATTCTTATATAGAGACATATTAAGAATAATCTAAACATACAATGTTTCTTATTACATCAATATATGTTTTTATTTTATTTTTAACTTCAAATTGTTGATAACGATGAGGTTGTCGTTTTATTATTATACGAAGATGCTATGTTCAAATTTATTGGATTTATCCCAAAGAATAAGAGAAACATTATTAAAAGGATATCCTTCTGAACTTGAAAGGAAAATTGGAATTCTCTAGGACAGGATGTAAAAAGATTCCTAAATAGGAAAAAGCTGACTAATCTGATAAGATTTATTTGGCTTAGTGTTAATGTTCCATAGGATCAGGACATCATCCTTCAAGTTTTGGAATATTTGATTGAAGAGTGAATTATTCCATTTGTTGAGCTGTATATATATATACAAATGATACCCCAGACTTAAAATTATTATTATTCTTATTATTCTAGAATAATAAGATAATGTGAGGGTGTGATCCTCAGAGGCAGAGCAGCCTAACTTGTGCCCAAGGTAGTTTCATCTTTCATGTTTAATCAATAATAAAATCTGATTTTCGATCTGCATTCCTCTGTTGGATTGTAAAATCAGTTATTTGAGAATTACGAATAGCGAAGAGAATTAAAAAAACAAAATTGATTGAGTGATCAAATGTGTCATGAAAATTTTCTGTATTTGAATAAGGTATTGAGACATTTAAGAAGATTAGTAGTAACATTTTTTTTTAATACATACATTTTGTGTCTTCGAGGACAGTATTTTTTAGTTTTTTTTGTTATTTATAGACTTCAATTAGGTTTATTTGTGTATCCAGTTTAAGTAAAATGTCGATATAGTACAGGTTTGAATAATTTAAACTTTTTATAATCGTAAATAAAAAATAAATTATCATTCATACAGATTAACTTTTATTGTAATCATATATAAAAACAAAATTATATACAATCTTATATTGGATATTAAAAAAACAAATTACAACAAAAACAAATTTTATTTAAATTTCGGATCAACAATAAATGTCATGCACGAGCTGTTTGATGAAGATATGTTATAAACCAAGTATGTCATGGTAAGCCCTAGGCTTTAATGTTCTTGTTATTGAGGTTCCTAAGTTATACTCCAGAGCTCCAGCAGCGACGTGGAGAAGTTCATGGTGTCGCCTTGTGAGCCTGTTAAAGACCTCTTCGAGTCGATCAACTCCCAGTTCCCGGTGAAGCTGGGAATTCCTTATATACCAAAGGGCGTTAACCACCTTACGCAGAATTCTGTTTTGGAATGTCTGTTGTCTCTTTTTGGTTAATTTTGAAGTGTTGTACCAGACAGGACTGAAGTAGATCAGTAGGGGCCGCAGTATGGTTTTGTGTACTAAGATAGCAGTTCTGTGACGAAAAAAAATTCAGACATGAAAGAACTTTGCTTATTTACATTTGCGGTAGTTGCATTAAAAAAAAAAAATTATCATTTTCCGGTCAATCCAGTTTCCTGAAAAATAGGATTTGGAATCCCGTTCAATTTGAATATTCTCTTTTTATTCATTATTAATGATATTTAACAAAATTTGTTACTTATTTTTATCCATAACATTTTTTAAATTCATAAAGAACTTTAGTCTGTATTTAAATTTAAATTTTATTTTTTTTATCAGAATTTTAGAATATTTTAATTTGTTTTTTAGGTTTGAGTTACATCTTCATAATTATCGACATTTTTTAAACATTGATAAGAAAAACGTGACATATAAATAAATATGTTTAAGATGTGATAAAAATACTAATTATTTGTAGTATTTCCTCTGGTGGAAAATTTTAGCTTTATTAACAATTTTTGTCTCAAATTATCTATTGTTACTTAGTAACTTGTTATGGACAAGGCAAGATATTTTACTGCACAATTCTCTCAATATCAAATATCTGCATTATGTAATTAGAAAACTATTATTTAAACAAAAGCTTAAATAAACAAACAATTAACTCAACACCTATGATTTTAAGTGCATAACACAACATAATTTGTTAATCTCGTTATAAAGAATAAAGAAATTTCGCTATTAGATTAACTTAATATGATTTTCAATAATAAGTTTACCATTTTCGAATCAAATAGGAGCTTCTGTTAATAAGTAACTTTATATTGTGTTAAACATTGGTGTATTTCAGGTTTTGTAGAATACCTTATCCTTTCCAGAAATAATTATCTTTTGGCTATAAATTATTAAATTTATAAACTACAAGATCAAAAGGATCTTTAATAGGCAGAAGTAATTATGTTCAAAATTTTCAACATTTTCAGAAGACGATTTATTTCAATGAAATATCCAATTAGTAGCACATATCATTATAATATCACTCATTTTATTTATCATTAGAAAAGCTGTTATTTATTCATAGCTATTCCACTAAAAATAATGTTTTTCCAAAACGAGTCTATTCCAGATTCTTGTGCGGGCCTACCGTAACACTGTTTAGTGACAAATTGTCGAACATGTCCTTAGGTGTGATTACAATATTAAAAGAAAAGGTTGTATTGAGAAGACGATATGAGGTTGAAATGAATTCTTTATCAATGATAAATGCTTCCCCCACTATTGGGGAATTAAAGTACTCATTAGAAAATGTCTATTGCAAAACTTTTTAAACCTCTTGAACACGTGATTATATGGAAGTAGTCACGTGACCTGATAACAGAACAATACAAGGGCTTACCAACCTAACAAATATAATTAAATTTTTTCTTCAGCATCTCAAGATGGAAGCTCTTGTTTCACTTTTCTACTCATTTATAATAATTAGTGACAAATAATTATTATTTGTTCATTCACAAACTTTCCAATGAAACTTATCAACTTATTATTTGTTATGCTTAAATCAACTTTAATTGGTAAAATTTTATTTATTGTTGCGTTTGGGCTCAAATCAACTTGCAAACGAATTATAGAACATCAGTTTTGTTAGAAAACTGTAAACGAATCATTTGTTATATTATCATGTATTATTTAATGCAATTAAATATAGTAAAATTCATTTATAATATTATTCTATCAATTACTTAAAAAAATAAATAAAATAGAGTAATTTTTAATCTTCAAATAATAACTATCAAACGGCTTTGTTTAATGGAATTTTCTCTGATGGTGAATTAATATTGAGCTACCTTCGCAAATCCCAACCGAACAAGAGAATAATAATAATAATAATAATATCAAAAATACGGAGAAAAAATAATTAAAATAAAGATTAAAAAATTGGAAATATCGTTTCATCATACTGAGTAATAATATACAAAATTAAAAAAAAAAAATACAAATAAATGGTTAAGTTATCAATTCATATTGTTATCTTCGATAGTAAAAGTATATAATTGAATATTTAATCCAACGATTCAAAAAAGTTCCCGTTTTAATTGAATATATATATTTTCGGTTGCCATTAAATAAGTGAATTGTACTAGCTATAAATGAAATAATATGCGGAGTAAGAACCGCCAAGAAGAGAAGTGAAGAGTAGGCTATAGGATACGACATAGAGGAGCTGTTATCAGCGGCGAAGAGATAACCCCCCACCCCCAGGGCAGAGCCTTCATATAGGCCCCGCCCCCCGCCCCTCTGGTCAGTTCTCTTCTACACTGTGCTCTGGTCTAGTAGTATAGTATAGTAGTCTTGTGGTCTAGTAGTCCTCGCTAGCTGGTCATGGTAGCCGGCATACCATTCTTCTGCCTGTCTCCCAGGCTTAGTAATGTAAAGTCTTTATTTTATCTTTGTTTACAAGCAAATTTTACATTGTTTTCTATAGCCTTCTTATTTATTTATTTATTTTTTTTTTTTATGTTTTTAGCATAGCGACAGTGATGGCAGTATTTCCAGTGGAGATAGCTCCGTGCAACCTATCCAATGCAGGTACGTTACATAAACTATATTATCAATTGACTATAACACTCACGTCCACCCTTAGTTGTCCGCGCCGTTTTGTTTGTAAACATTTTTACGTCCTCAATTGATCGACTCGCAATATTTATTCAAGTTAGTTGTAGTTTATTTATTATTATGTTCTGTTTACATCTTCAGTAATTCGATTATTATCAAAGCCGGACTTGGTTCTTATTAATTCCTTCAGTATCAGTTCATTCCTCAAAGCAAAGACTCTTAACTGCTTTTCATACAATAGACTAAATGAATTTGGGTAAGTAGGCTTGTTATTTTGAAACATAGGCTTAAAAACTATCGAAAACTCATCGAACATTATAAAACAAATGTTTCAATTGTCATATATTTTCCAATACGGTAAAAATTCAATTTTGATCTCTTATCTAAACAACTAAAATTTTTATATTTACCAGACTTAAAATGTAATATTTGTAAAACTTTAACTATGCTCAATACTTTTTTACAAGTGTGCGACTTTAATACAAGTTGTAAATTTTTTTATTGGTCAAAGATCTCAATAAATTCCATTTCGCTCTTTATTTTTAAATAAAGAATTGGCCATGTAAAATCGACTTTTAATTATCTTAAGTTATAATATGAACTTGAGAACTTGATTGAATTTACCGGATTTTATAAAATTATACTCGTACAATGGCAGAACCTTAACATTGTTAAATATATTTTTCAATTTTTAGAATTGAAGTACATCTAAATTTTTTAAAAAAGTTTTTAAACTTTTTTTTGGTCAAAATTTTCATTTATTTTATTTCGTCTGTTTTTTGTTTTCAATAAATGATTAGCTGTTTAGAAAGCGATTGCTATTTTAAGAAATGTGATCAAAGTAAAATTTTCAAAATACTTAGTTAAAAAACTTTCCTATTTCTTTTTTAATCGGCCATTCGTAAAAATATTTCTGCAGTAGCTGATATCTTTCCTGTCAGTGAGATATCAAGAACAAATATTTATTATATTTTAGTAAACAATCCCTGTTAGGGTGTTAAATTTTAACAATCAGGAGCGTCGAAGTAGTATTTATCCAACTTGTAATAATTTGTTTTTTTAAATTTCGTTTTATTAAATTCAAGCGTGTTGGATACTGGTGGGGCGGGCATCCTTCAACTTGTTGCATTCTATTCGGTTAACGACTCTCTTAAAATTCGACTCTTTTGAATTTCTTAGTTGAAATATAATTTAAATTAAATATAGCATAAACTTTATAGTTTTGCGATATGTATTTATAAATTGTTGAATTGTACATAAAATCATTTATAACGTAGACCGGTCGAATTTTATTGTATCCGGGTCTAATCAAACCATTGTCTACCACTACAAGGTTTTTTAAATAAGTAAAATTTATTAAATCGGTTGGATTCAATATCGGAGCAATTGCTGGCTTACAGATAATATAATTTTTTTCATAACCTCTTTCCGAATTAAATCCTATTAGTAAAGTATTCTAAGTAAAGTACTCAAGAGTTACCGGCGTCACTTATTTGATTATGCCGTTTCAATGATTTGTTAAAAGCGTTTCTTTTTTCCTCAAAAATTAATTTTCCCTCTTCCGTTCATACTTATGAATTATACTTCTTTATTCTCTTTATTTTAATTTTATATTAACATTAACTAATCAAAGTTAAGATTCCTGTGCCTTTCACTTTTTTTATTGCAATTTTTCGAAACAATAAATTTTTTAAAAGATATGATTTCTCTTTAATATTTTAATAAAAGCTTTTCAAAAAAATTAAACAGTTCATATCAGTAGCGCCTAACTCTGTTCGAGGCATAAACAAATAAATTTATTAATAAAACGTTATAGGATCCTAAATATATTTTTATAAATAATTAAAAAAAAAAAAAATCCTCTTTTGATAAAAACCTTGAAGGATCGGTTGTGACGGCGCGGATGATACCGTACCCTCACCGCTTCCATCCCAATCCCACCTTGCCCAACCATCTATTGTCTTATATTATTTCATTCATTTTAACTTTTTTATTTTTCTTTCTTAAAACAATCTCATTATTTATTGGACAATGATTTACTAAACTAATAGAAACTACAATTATATATTTTAATGCTTGATTAAATTTTGTACGGTCAAGTCTTAATACGCGAGGTTCGGATATAGGCCGCTCTTGGTTACAATATTCTTTCTATGATTCATTATTTGTGTGCATATCGATATTTCAGCGATCTGTAAGCATCGAGTTTTTATTTATCTATTGGCAAATCTTTTATACTTTTTTTCTGAAAGTAATGAACAATAGAATCGTATACACTTAATTTTTTACATGATCCAATAGCAACCTACAAAATGGAATAAATTTCTACAAGATGAAGTTTAAATCACATTAATACTGTATAATACCGTTTTTTCACTTTCCTTTGTCAAAGCTATTGAACTTTAGTATTGACTTGAATTATAGAACATTACTTATTTTCTTTGTTATAAAAACACTTATTAGCCAATTTTATAAATTTAACTAAAACTTTTCTCTACTATATTTTTAAAAATTAAAATTTCAACATATCTTCATCCTAAATACAAAGAGAAATATTTAGTTGGTGCCTAACGTATAGCTAACCCTAGAGTGTTGGCTACTATTGAAGACAATAGTCCTCCACTGCTCTTAATATCGCTGCTGTGTATTTGTTTTGGCATGGATGAATATGACCAGTCTAGAGCCTGCAAAGGGAGGCTAAGGGTATAGTCTATGTACCTCTGTTAGTTGCTATTTGAAATAGCAATATCTGTAATTGTCATTAGTTTTAGTTGGCTAACTATTGTCCTCCACCTCACCTTTATATTACTTATTTTTAGTTACGTATTTTTTTTTTGCCTACATTAGCAAAATTGATAAAATTAGAGTTGGTTATAATTACATGGAATGTCTGCTACTGATATTTTTGAAGTATTCTGCTATTTGAGTGAATTTTTCGTTTGTCATCCACGCGAACTTCCCCGTAATTACCATATTATTTTCAACTTGGTATGTGTTGATAATGATCTACGTACTTTCTTTATATTTCATTATTTTGAGTAAATAATGTATTTCTCTTATCCTTTGTAAAGTATGTTTGAAAATAAAGGTATTAAAAAGATGCCTACTGCCAAAACACCATTAATCTATTGTCATCTGCGCCACCTTTCTTGCAAGTGAGCCATACGCGACCACTCTAGGGTTAACTGTTCTTTAAGTGTTTTACCTAGTGTGAAAAATTTTTATAATTTAAAAATAACTATTAACTCTAGGTTAACTGTTCTTTAAGTGTTTTACCTAGTGTGAAAAATTTTTATAATTTAAAAATAACTATTAAAAACAATTATCAATTTTTTCTGATTTCAATCAGCAATTACAATTTACCCTGGCCTATCAGTTAATAAGAATTAACGTTTATTCATCAAAAAAGTTAATTTTATAACTTCGTGAATGGAATAATTTTCCTTACCACCAAAAAATAAAAAAGAAAAAAACTTTTTTCTTTTCGAACGACTGGATTTTACATTGAATCACTGCGCTAATAAACATTACTTGTAAATTAAAGTTGTTGGCTGTAAATATTTAATGTTTAATATTCAATCGTGTTGATAGAATAGTTATAGTTTTCTCATTGTGTGATGTCATCTTACAATCAAAAAGAAGTCAAGATTAGAATTTATATCATTAGTTATAGTTTATTAGTAACTAAAATTTTTCCGTGTTTTAACTTCAATTAAGCAAATTAGGTTTTATTAATACCTAATACTTACGAGAGTTTAATTTAAACATTTAATTAGAAATAATTATTCACGAAACTGAAGTGTAGTAAACTGGAGGAAAAACATGTCTGGTCTCGTTGTAATTCCTTGAAACGGAAATCAAATTTAAACAACAGGATTAAGATTATCAATACATGGAAACTTAAATAAAAAAAAAAAAATCAAAGTTGAGCTATCCGCTGCTGTAAGAACGAATTGATTTGTACTAATGCCAATTAAAAAAATAATAATTAATTTAGCTTGTTCGCTAGACAAAATTACTTAATACATTTCAATGATCCAAAACTAAAAATAAATAAAGTAGATTATCTTCCAGTTGGATATCAGAGGTTGTATGTATATCGTAGTGAGGAGGCTCAACCTTAACCGACAACTTTGTCATTTAAATATTTTAAACTTACCGGCTTAAAATTGTTTAATTATTGCTGTCTCTCTTTCTTATGTATGAATCATAAAATTGTTTTTGATTGTTAAATCAGGAAAATTATATATAAAAGTTATTATAATTCTACACATATTTTAGTCATTTAGTTTAAAATCAGCAAATCGTGACATTGTCAGAAAAAAAAAAAAATCAAACCACGATTTTCGCCCCTGCACTCCCCCTGCTCTCCTCCTTATGTCTCGATTATCATCTACTTTAGTATTATGTCTCTATTATGATCTGCTTTAGAATTATGTCTCGATTATGATCTACTTTAGAATTATTTCGATGTTTATTCATAACCAAACTAAGTCCAAGTTAAAACTAATATCAACTCCTGTCACACATTCTCATGTCAAGTGGAAATAGTTATTAAAACATCAAAGTAGAAAACATTAAATCAATGCAAAAAGCAATGTTGGTAAATTGTGATAAACTTTCTTAACTATATTTAAAACTCTAAATCCATGTTAAAAATAATGTAAACTTCTGTTACACTTAGGGAAGAGAGAATAGCAATGTGACGCAATAACACTCTAGACAATACTATAATTTATAATTTGTTTATAATAATTTAAGTCAATACTACAATAAATAGGAAAAAGCTATCGATTTATGTGGAACAGGGGAATCCATGTGTCCCTCCGGTATATCTTTGACGAATTCATTGGAATCGCGGTTCCATGTCGTTACCGAAAGAATTATTTTAGCATTGAAAAAAATTACTGCCTCTTTTTATCGGTTCAATTATAAGATTTTATATGTATTTGTTTTCGAAATATTTAGCGCAATGACCTTAGTAAACATTAAACATTATTATTAAGTTCTGTTAAGGAAAGAAAACTTGTGATTTATTGCCTACCACCACTTTTTCCCTTTCTTTTTAATTTTTAAGGATTGCCTTCGGTTTTTTAGCAGTTGTCAAACGACTTGTTTATTTTTGTGTACACTTGTAAGAACAAAAGGGGATTTATATTTTAAATTTCGCTGTGAGCGGAAGAAAGGGCAGTAGAGAAGACAAGGAGTAGTGAGTAGGTGAGGTGTTGAATGGGAGCGCTGTGACCCTGGGCTTCCTGGGGGGTCTGCCATCTGGCTCCAGCAACCTCCACCGGTCTCTATCAACCTATCACCCTCTACCAACATCTTTCCGCTAGCCCTCTTGTCTCCTATCTATTATTTTTATTTAATAATTTGTTTAAAGGAGTATATATTGTTTGGTTTTATATTCATCAGTAGGAGTTGTTTATATTGTCTCCTGACTAAATGAAAATATCAAATAGGCAATCCTTCTAATATCGTCTAATATTGGTACTTATTTCAGTTTTAATATTTTCTCAATTTTCTTGTGTTACTATAAATCGCTGCATTAGAATTTATAATAAGTTTTAGTGGCTTTTCTTTTATTTGCATTGCCACAGTTATTAGTAATTATTAATTAGTTATTAATAATTACACAGAACTCTGTTAGGTTTGTTTCAGTATTTTTAATTTTGAATATCTTAGTTTATTTAAATATATATCTTTGAGAAGTATAATAATCAAACAGAACTTAAACTTTGAATCGAGTTTAAACTGACAATATTTGTAGTGTCAGTCTTATTAGAAACATTGCAAAATAGCAGTCTCAGTCAATCTTATTGTTAGTATATACTTAAACTTGTTACAAAAAAGAAATGTATCCAATTATAATTACTTTTAATTATCATTGCTATAAGAGCTTTGAAATGGATAAATTTTTAATGTTTTTCCAATAAAAGTAATAAATTCTTAAAAATGAATTTTTTCCTACTTTAATTTTTTCACTGAAGAATGTAATTTAAATTAATTATGAAGTTCACATTATCAATATACATTTTTTAAAAAAAAATTGTAATTTAGCTGAAAAAAATTAATGGACATTATCTATAATTTGTTTGAAAATGTAAATGAAACATTTTTGATATTAATGAAAAATAAAATTGTATCTTTTATATAATACAAAATAAGCAAATTATGCATAAATGACAGATTTTCTATTGATTTTTCTAAACATAATGCATCAGAAATTCTACTAATTAATTATTTTGTAAAAACAATAGTCTCATTTCTTCACCTCCTACAGTATATAAAGTTCTACACCTCTACACCTCCTATTTAAAGTTATGGTGTAACTATATTTATAAAATAGATTTTCCTTTAATTAGTAATTATACTTTAATTTTATTGTATAATAATTGTACTTTTTTGTACTTTTTAGGTGGATAGGTTGTGGCGCTTGGTTGGGAGGTGTCGAAAGCCTTGGCAACCATGTCTCTAAAGTACATGCTATTGCTCGAGAAGACGGAATGTTCTATTGTGGTTGGGATACCTGCAAAAGGGGTGATAAGGGATTTAACGCAAGGTAAGAATTATATAATACTTCATTGGATTCACTTGTTAAATTAAGATTCAAATACTATAAATCAGGTAATTGGATTTCATGACATTTTTACCTCTCAATTGATTAAATCTACTTACATTCGTTAATTTTATTGTTCATTTGGTTTTATATTTACATTAAATTATATCTGTTAAATGAATATACCACTTAACCCACATAAGGCTCATTATTTTATTTTTGTTATTAAACAATATCTTTTGAAATATAGTCAATTTAGAACACATTCAATATGGGGGAAAAAAAAAAACTGTAATATGATGAACATAAGATAAACGAGCCTTTGCCTTTCCATTGTTCTGGAAGCCAAGGCTATACGTAGTAAGGTCCAAAAGTTTCCAGCCTGGGATAGAAGGAAAGGTGAAAGGAAAAAACTGGTCTTACTGTTTTTCAATATATTCTCCTACAAGTTCAACTCACTTAATACAACGCTTTAACAACATTTCCATACCATGAAAAAAAATAATTTTCTTATTTGTTAAAAAAATGTTCTTCCACTGCTGCTTGGAAAAAAACAGTAAAAATTCAGTGAACTTGTACCTGTTTTTGAGCAGCTGAAAGAATTTTTGGAACCCATCTTGGACTAACCTTGTTCACATGCAAATGTTCTTTGATGGTCCTCCAAAAACTTGTTTTTGAAAGATCCAACCTAGCTGCTATTTCCTTGGTTTTCAGTCGCAGCAGTCGGACAGCAATTCGGATTCCACAAGTTGGATTGTTTCAGAAGTGACAGCTTTCAATGGGTGACGGGGACTCAGAACGTTCTCTCCCTAACTTAAATAATGTTGCCCTTTCTTTTACTACGGAATACGAGGGGAAGGACTGCCTGTATACACAATCCAAGCGCTCTTTAATTTGTGCAGGAGTAAGACCCTCTTTACAAAATAATTTAATGACCGCAAGGTACTCTAGTTTAAACATTGTAAAAATGGGGAGTTTCCTTCAACCCTGGACACTGACTGACAGGACTGAGGAAGTGAGAGTGATGGGTATGGAGTGAGCAGGCATGGACCTGCATAGGCGTGCTGGTCCTGGCATGTTTGAAGGAGGGGAAGCAGGACAGGCCAGAAACTTATGGACCTTACTATGTATATTAGCCTCATGTACTATATTGTAATATCCTCGGCTCTAATTATATTAGCCTCATGTACTATATTGTAATATTTTCGGCTCTAATAGGCAGCTCACCTTTCCAGTTATAGTACAATATGTGATTTAGCTAAATGCATTTCTTATATCAAATCTTAAATATCAAAATTATTGAAATGATTTTGTTATAACAGGTATAAAATGTGTGTCCATGTCCGCACTCATACCAATGAAAAACCTCATTGTTGCTTCCAGTGTGGCAAAAGGTTTAGCAGAGCTGAGAACCTCAAAATTCATGCCCGATCACATACCGGTAAGTTTTTTAAACATTAATTTTATCCAAAGATCAATTGAATGATTAATATGAATAATTAAAGGTAAATATACATATATTATTTCAATATATCATAACTAATGTTTATAATTTTTTTATTTTATTTTAGGGGAGAAGCCCTATATATGCCCTGTGCCTGGCTGTGGGAAGAAGTATTCCAACTCCAGCGATAGGTTCAAACACACCAGAACTCACTCTGTTGATAAACCATATGCATGTAAAGTTCCTGGCTGCCCAAAGAGATATACTGATCCAAGCTCCCTTAGGAAACATGTCAAGACGTATAAACATTTTATTGCTAATAGCAGTACACCTCCTCTCGTTACTCCACCTACTACTCCTCCTGGTAAGTTTATTCTTACATTTTAGTAAGCTACCATTAAGTTAAAACTCCTCTCAGAATTTTTCACTAGATTCCGATAAAATGTGTAGTTAAATAATAAATATAATTTCCATTCAATAATAAACATAGCATTTCATAGAAAATTTTTTAATATATTAATTATTAATTTTTATCTTTTTTTGTGATTTTCAGTTATTAAAATGGAGACTGGTAGCCTAGAGAGGGCCCCAGCGGCAGACACTACCTATTTTGCTGGTGCTGCGATGGTTCCCGTACCGATCGTCCCTAGGGTGATACCTCATCATGTGCCAATGCTCCCATGGACTGGTTTTGTCCACTGGTGGAGTGAGCCTTTCCAAGAAGTTCCTCTCGACCTTACGAAGCCAGCTACTAAAGTGCAACCATAGATATATATATATATATATATATATATATATATATATATATATATATATATATATATATATATATATATATATATATATATATATATAGTTATTGAAATGTTCATTATCATAACTAAGAATAAAACTTATGTTAGATCTATTACTCCAATAATAGACCTAATATAGTCGTGATTGTAAAATTTTGTGCTATGTTATTAAGAGTTTATTTTTACCAGTTTGTACATGTTAAGTATTTTATCTACTTAAATATGAGAACTAACTCGAAATGCTTTTAAGATAATATAATATGTTAAGCAGTATTTTTGTAGAACGCCTAGAAAGTTAAAGTATTTTTTATTGACTATATTTATTGTATATATTTGCAAATAAATGTGCAATGAATAGATTTTGAATAATTATAATTATTCCTTTAGAAAGAAGTCTTTCATAAGGATGGTGTATTTGAACACACCGATGTAAAAGTCTGATTTTCTGTAAATATTTTTTGTACCAAAGATATATTTTGAATTTTGTAAGTTTGTTAAATGTGCAATTTATAAAAAAATATAAACAAATTAAAAAAAAAAATACAATAAGAGTTTTAAATATATTGATATTTATCTTTAACCCCCTTCCATTCAAACAAAAAATAAATGTTTTTATTTTTCCTATAATAATAATTCTTTTTAATAAAAAATGAGGATAGTGTAAATAAATAATCTACTTATTTATTGTTTAAATTTGTTTGTTTTTTTGGTATGCAGATTTTAAGAAAAAGAATGTTTTCTAAAAACTTATCAATTGTGCTTCTCTAATTATTTTATTATCTGTTAAACAGTATAGATTAAAAATGAATTACTAAAAATAATATAAAGTATTTTAGCAGAAAATGATTTACAGAGTATTGTATTATTGAAGAAATTTTTAAAGAGTATTTCTGATTTTTTATCACATATATCAGCTACCACAAGTGAGTGGTGCCTGCAGGACACTAAATGCAATCAATAGTTGTAATGTTGAATCATTTATGATAAGGGTTTGATGATATCCAATATCCAGAGGAAATATTAAAATGTTTCCAAGTGCTCATTACCATCCCTTGTCATGTTCTTACAGAGCCAATATAAGAAACAAAATATTTTTGAGAGGTGGCAATGTATGCAAGCCTACCGTTCCACGCTGTAAATATTTATAAGATTTGTTGTCAATTTTGTATTTTTAAATAAATGTGAATAAAAAAGTAAAATAAAAATAAGGAAGTATGAGTCTAGTTGGGAAAGATGCTCATTTATTTTCGTTGAACAATGGTTATCAGTAGAGACTGGATTTTTGTGCAATTAAAAAATGTGCAGTAAAAAACTCAAAACATGCATTTAAAAACTTAATACTGTAGACCCTCGGAATAACGCGGCTCGTTATACCGCGGATTCGGATATAACGCGGGTCAAGCTCCGGTCCCGATCCTGATCCAATTAAAATTAATAAAAAATAAGATTACAACGTATTATGGTTTTAAAACCAACAATAGAAAACTTGAAAACAATTCATTAGAAAATTGAGTCATAAAAACTAGAGAAAAAAACGAAGTTCTGGGAAAAAGTGAACTCTGCAAATAAATTTAATTTGTTAAACACACTTCTAATTTTACTTAACATTAAAAGGAATTTGTAAAGGAAAAATATTGTAACTGGTTGTTAACGTAGGAAGTAAAACTAAATAGGACGTTTAGAATGAATTACGATTGTCTAACCAAGTTTCATTGTTTTTGTTTCAATATTAGAATTTTTTTGTTATTTATTTATTAGAATTTTAAAAAAACTTTAAGAGTATGTATAGAAAGAGTGTGTACATCGCTTGTATCGTCCTGGAAATAAGCCGAAATGTGTTGCTTGGACAATGTCGATTGAATATCTTCCCGGTAACCTACCTAGATGACGTACGTTGCCTCGATTCCTGCCTTCTTGGTTCACAGAATCCCCTTCACTTTCTTTTTAAAAACTGTGTATTATTCCTTTAGTTGCTGCCCGAGTTTATATCAGAGTGCATTTTCATTATTTTTTGATACTCAATAATTCATACTTCTGCCCTCGTTATACCGCGGGTACGTCTATAACGCGGGAGGTTTCATTTCCCCTTAACCCGCGTTATAACGAGGGTCCACTGTACATGCAGCAATCCATTTATTTACACAAACATGCAAAACTTAACCAGCCTAACATAATCTGAAACATTTTGACCATCATTTCGTTTTAGTGTTAATTTAATCTGAAATACTTTAAAATTTGGAAAAAAAAAAAAAGGATTTAAAAAAATTTGTTCATTAAAAAAAATATAAATATATTTATTAAAATTTCCTTTTACGTGTAAATAATTTTTTTTTAAATAAATTAATTTTCAAAACTTTCGTGAAAATGCTCATTGTACATTTCAAAATTTTTCTCAGTGACATTATGCCACCTGTCACTTAAAATGTTCTTTAGCAAAGAAAAGAAACGTTTTACATCCATGGAGGCAATAGGGTTATTTTTGTAGCATGCCATTGTGGGTGGATCCAGATTATCAGCATCTATTTCTTTTCCTTTTATCCAATCATTTATTTTTTTAAACGAATGTAGCCGGAGTTTATCTCATTGATGGACTAAAATTTTGAAAACAAACATCTATCCTTTTCAACTTGTTTTAAGCTTTCTTTGAGAATTTCAATAATTCCAATTTGGCAATTCCAGGATTGATTTCGGGATTCCAATCGTATCAGAGCGTTTGAAAGGTTTGACAGGTGCGATTAATAAACGTTAAATCGGATACGATTGACGGTGAATTTGAAACATTTTTTACTTTCAAAACTAATTTTATCTTGTCTTCTAATTTATTCATAAATGTTTTGGCACCCTGGAAATTATCCGCCTAAAATAGTGCTGCATTTAACCATGTACCCCATCGCGTTAAAACAAGTTCTGGCGGAAGTTTACATTGCAATACTTTACCACATGAGATGGGGGTATGAGGAATACATGTTTTTCAGTCGTTTACCAGCTTATTGACTTCTGGGAAGATTTCTCGCCCCCGATTGAAGCTATGAGCAATGCATGTGACGTGAATCATATTTGCATAAAATGTTTGGAGAGCACGACCAGTTGCCATCTTGTAGGGAGCTGCATCTGTCACTAATAGCAGAACTATGTTCTGGAATTCGGTATTTAAAAAAAAAAAGAATTTATTAAGCTGTAGTTAATGAAACGTAAGACAGTTTCATGGTTTATACTCAAAATTATCTACTATATATTTGTCAAATACCACTCACTCATTTAACACGAAATCTCAGAAACCACCGAACGGGTTGGAATGAAATTCGATATGTAGCTTCCTCTAGGGCCGTAGGTGCTCGCTAAGAAAGGAATTTAAAAAAATCGGCCTGGATCGCGGTAAATTCGCGAAAAATGCGATTACAATTTTTATTGGATGAATAACAATAGATTAATTGTCATATGGTAAATGGGTTGAGCTAAGTTAAAAAATAGGTTAGATGTTTAAACCGCACACTTTGACCTCAAATTAAGTTCCTTATAGTTGTAAACAAACTAAAATTCGATTGTTGTCGAAACCTAATAATATGGAACTTTCTGTGAACTGATAGTGGCTGCAGAGGTGGACCCTTACAAGTTTGAGTTGTTTCGTGACCAGTTGCAATTAAAAGACTTATGTTAAAGAGGAGGTTAAAAGACTTATGTTCTCTGGTGATGACATGTAAGGCCAGTTCGATGAACATATTCCTTACGAGCAACCCACTAACATTGCTTCACCAGTAGCTTCGTCCCAACTACTCTTCCTTCAGTTTTCCGGTCACAAGATAATCGGCTTTTCTCAACCAGGCCCAAGTTGTATTTTACAAGTTGTTCATAGCATTTATGAATTTCATTCCTTGAACCTAGAATATACCTTTTTCTCAGTTCAGATGAGTTTATTGCAACATTAAAGTAAACGATCAATTTAAAAGTAAACAACGTAGGGAATGATTCACAGATTCAGTTCACACAAAAACAACTAAGGAACTCGGCTGCAAAATATATACAAGCACATGTAGAGGTCAACAGAGAAGCTACATGACAAATCATCCTGAAATTAGTTAAACTGTACTTAGAGGGACTGTACAGAAGTAAAAGAAAAACCATCCAGAAATCCATAGAAAGTCTTCACAAAAAATTATCAAAAATTTAATATCATTAGGATTTAGGACAACTTAAATTAGTAAAAGTTAAGCTTAACGTTGGTAATTATTATTACTTAAATAAACCTAAAGAATTCCATTCTTAGAATAATCCATTGTCCTTAATCCTAATGATATTAAACCGTAGCGGAGCAGGGTACTTTCAGCTAGTTTTACATAAAATCAACGATGGTGTCGGTTCGATCTTCGGATGAAGAACCGCTATTAAAAGATTACAAATGTAAAGATCTCTTTCGTTGGCTTATATGTAGTGGTCTCCAATTTGTTCTAGAATTTTCATAATTTTCCAGTTAAAACAACTTCTAAATAGTTTTTCTCAGAATACTTTCGTCAGGTATGATTTTCTGAGAGTTGATAAAAATGTTTGGAAAGATGGTTACTGAAGTTTGAATAAAGGGATATTAGCCCTACTAATGCTTGACACAAGCCAGGATCTTTTTTTATAAATTGATAAAAAAAAAACTTACCTTATTTGCAATGTGCGTCTATTTGCGAATTCCTGTAGTGATCTATGGTTTTCATACAGCAAAAAAAAAAAACGCAACCTTCCTATCAATTTTTAGCTCTGGATATTCATTTGTCCATTGTTTCAACTGTGTAGAAACACTCGCGGCCGTTTTTGGCATTTTTAAAGTTGATAGTTTAAAATTTTGTCGACAAATGACCCTGTGTACTAAATCAGAAGTAATAAAATAGGAAGCGGTGAGTAAATTTTTTTGAGCTAACGTCTTAGTTCTAGGAAGTACGTTCGCGTAAATCCTCAAAGCTCCTAATTCAATACGACCATTTAAAAGTAGTAGGTCACAAATACAGTTGTTTTAAGTAACTTTTTACTTTCAATTTAAAATTAATTAACCTATTTAATATAGATTATGTTACCTTATAATCGTAAATAATTTTCTTTTTTTTAATAAATGATTAATTGAAAAAAAATTAGATGAATTTGGTCCAATTGTGCAATTTCATGCAGTAAAACCCGAATTCTTGCAATTAAGCTCAAAAAGTCAAATTTGTGCAAAATGAAATTTAAGAATCAGAATCCTTAGGTAATGAAAGAGATAACTACTTGGGTTAGAGAGCGCTAAACCAAAGGGAACTAAATGTGCAATAACACAGAGATCCGGTCTCTAGTTATCAGTTTAGATGTCCTATAGAATATGAAAACTTAACTCATTTATAATGTTCATAAAATTTTTAGCTTGTAAGGAAATAAGCATTATACTTATTAATGAATAGTTCTTAAAACAAAGTAAGGTAGAGACAAGTATTTATAAAACTTCATTAACGAATAGTATACTGATTCCAATGAACTAATCATTAAAACAAGTTTTATTCGGGTGCCAAAATTTACTCATAGGAGAAATTTTGAAATGAAAAAGGCAGAACAAATACATTTTATTCACCAAAACTGGGTGAAGTAATACTAGAACAAGTCCAAGGAAAACAGACTGCAGTAGTTTTGTGTATAACAAAGCAAAGCCTCATGAAACATTTTCTTTTAATTTTATAACTTAATAGTAAATATATATATATATATAAATTGGTTTGAACCTGTCCTACAATAACATTCAAGAAATGGAAAGGGATACTAATAGGGCGTATAAAAAAAAAAAAATGACCGTTTTATCAAATTCCTGAGTTCAAAAGTCTGCAAATGTCTTAATGCTATTTATTATTTACCAATACTTAATAATCCCTTTAGAGCATTCACCAAGCTTGTTTCTAACACTGGACTTCTTAAAAAAAAAAAAAAAAGGCTCAGTTCAGTTATTTATTTCAAAGAAGAAACATGACAGTGTCCTACGAAATTCTCGTAATTTTAAGACATTACAGGAAAAAAATTTCACAGCCGCTGAAGCAACTCGTGAAATTATTAAATATGAAGAGAAAGGTGTCCTTGAAGAGCGCACTGCGCAGCATTGGTTAGAAAAATTCAGAAGTTGTTATACGATGTGGGAAAGGGCTCCGGGAGGCCATTAATGGATATTGATGAGGTTCTGAAGGAAGCTGTTGAGTCAAATCCGTCCACAAGTACTCGCGAACTTGCCAGGGAGCGTGGTGTGTCCAAAGATACTGTTAGTCGCCATCTTCTCTCCATAGGGAAGGTGAAAAAGACCTGTAGACTGGTCCCTCACGAACTTACTCCTCAACAATCATCTAAGAGGCAAGAAATTTGTAAAAATTTAATGGAAAACCCTTTTGATATGAGATCCACCATTACTACTTGTTTTTATCCATGGCCCATTTTCTTCAAGAGAAAAAATTTGATAATTTTGCGGATGTTGAAAATGCTGTCCAAGAGTTCTTTGACAGCCATCCCAAGCAATGGTATCAGTGTGGCATCGAGCAATTGGCTAGCAGATGGGTAATGATGGTAGATAACAATGGACTATACTTTGAGTATTAATTGTATTTTATATCAAAGAAATAATAATACAAATATTTGTTTAAAAAACGGCCATTTTTTTTTTTTTTTTACACCCTATTAAAAAAAAAGGTGAATGACGGTATGAGCTATGATGGAAACCTATTATTTGAACATCATCTTGAAGTGATTTTTAAGTTGTTTTTTTGAGAACACGTGTTAACATATTATAATAAAGTTTAAGTTTAACTATTTTTCACTATCATTTCATTTTCTACATAAATTTTGGGTCTCATTAACATCGAACTATCAATACCCTTCTGTATTAATAAACAAATAACTAATTTAAGAATAACTGAAAATAATAATTGAGGAAAGGAAAGATAAGAATTAAAAGATAATAAAAGAAAGAAACAATATTAGAAATATGTATTAATAAAATATATATGTACATGAATAATTAACTTAAATTACAATAGTTAGATCTTAAGATAAAAATAATTCATTTTTACAATACATTAATGAAAATGGTAGAGAACCATTTTAATATATAATATAATTAATAGGACACCAATTTCATAATTTACTCAAAATTATAACATATTGATCATCATCATGAAATCATGATATGATCATAAATCATAAGCTATGAGGTAAAAAATTGTATCTACAATCAAATGTTTATACAATGAAAAGTATTTTGAGATAAAATGATTATAAAATGGCTAAGGTTTTGCATCGTTAGAGTTGTAGCAAAGCTGCTTGAGGTATAGGAAATGTCAAACATTTCTGTTCGAACTGATCCTGGATCTGAACTTGGACAAATCGTTCTCTAATATTTTTAGATCAGCTTCATCATTCTGCATTATATCCAACACAGATTTGATCGCATCTTGCTGCATCAACAAGAACTAAAAAAGAATATATTATAATAATAATAATACAATATATTATATAATAAAATATATAAATATAAATAAATAAATATATAATATAATATATTATAATAACATAATAATATATCATACACTCATCGAATAAATATATAGAATCTAAGATAATTAGCAATAAATAAGTAAATAAAAATACAGAGAACCTCAAGATTCGATTACGACACCACTAGGGTTGAGTATCGATACAAGAAATATTGAAATATCGATATTTTTCTTCTGATAATATAACATTTTTTCTTATGATGTATATCGACATATACCTAATTATATATCATTTTCCCTATGCTATAAAAATACAACATACTTAATCAATATATATTTTGCATAAAATAAAAAATAACAAAACCTTATAATAGTGGTTTAAATAAGGGAAAAACGTAACTACAGTTTCCACTTTAGTGAAAATATAGCAATAATTTCTTTGAGCAGGGCGAACCATGACCAACAAGGAAACTAGAAAAGTAGAAACATTTTGGGATAGTTGTGTTAAAAAATCTCTTCTACCCAACAATCCCCTCCACAGCAATTTTTCTCCAATAATCTAGATTGTATAGAACAGTATTTCATTGTAATGTCACTTAATTTTTTTCTTGAAAAATTAAAAAGGGTATCCAGTAATTCCTATCATGTCTGATTGATGACCAAAATTTTAAAATTAAATTTGTTTTGTAGTTCTCTATAATAATTATGTACCTGTTTTATTTCATCTTTGACAGGAGGGCTCATGTTGTAATTATCCGAAGCTTGCTGAGAAACTTCTTGTTTATGGAGTCTAACCTGTGTCTGTAATTCAGAGAGCCTTCCCTAAAAATAAAAAATAAAATAAAATAAATAATTTAAATCAAAATAACACTTTTTTATATCTTAACTATCCAACTTTAAGGCATAGCTGTTTTTCACACTGAACCCGAATGCGAAAATGATTTAAATTTAAAAAAAAAAAAAAAAGGTTGGTTTTAATTCATACAATTATTAATATATTAATATATATATATATATATATATATATATATATATATATATATATATATATATATATATATAATTTGTGTAAATTATAACCAATATTTTTTTTTTTTTTTTAAATGGATCAAAGAGTATAGTTAGTTACTAGAGATAATGAAGAGGAATGTATAAAAGGTAAAACAACCTTAACACTTATACCTTAACACCAATATCGGTAATGAGATGTTGTAAAATGTATAATAGGTTAAAGATACCTTATACCTTAACACGAATATCAGTAGATTGATAATCTGATGATGAATGTTGATGTACTGGAGCTAATAGTAAATTTAACCAGCTTTCAGATGAGAAAAAGAAATTTTGGATTGAACAAATAGTTTCCGAGTTATTGCCAAAAGATTACCTGCAAATGTGTATTTGGGGATAACCGGAATGCAGAACTTTTCTCACAACGAAATTCCTTATACTGATCATCCTTTTAAATACAAAAATAGATACTTATACATATATATTAATAAATTAAAAATGAAATAGGGTTGGATCCTACCGATTCACACATTTATCAAACCAGTTTATATGATAAACCCTCCAAACCAGATTTTCCCATTTTCCAATGTTTTTCTCTTTCTTAGAAAACTATTAGATCTACGGACATCTTTTAGGCCTCAAATTAAAGTTATTTAAATTATTTTCTGAAGGTGTTCTTGTAAAACTAGTACTTTCATCAGGATCCGGCCAAGAACTTGACTCTTAAAAAAAAAAATTTCAAATTTTGTTAAAAATCACTATGTTTGGAGAGTTCTATATCCGCAATAAATTAATGTACAGAAATGCAAGTAAGCTTAAATTTACAATAATTTAGTGCTCTTTAGTATTGCATATATGCTATGTCCAGCAAATTTTCATATTTTATGAGATATAAGTGAAAAAATGAAAATAGAGTTCAAATTTTGTGGTTTTTCGAGTACTACAAAAATCGCTTTTGGTTTTGAGGGTTGCAAACGTGGATTTTAAATACTCTTTTAAGCCCTAACAAAATATTAAAAAATGGTAGATAAATTTTTCTTTTTCACTTTTTGGGTCAGTTTCCTGCAATATAAAAACTGGTCTGGCAGCATGTTCCCGACAGCTTTTGGCTGCCAGACCACTTGATTCATGTTTAGAAAAGGATACACTAAAAAATGAGACCAAACTCAAAAACATACCGTTCCAATTATTTCTTTTTTTGCTATTTTGGGCAATTTTAAGCATGTGCCACACTGCGATACGACGGATACAGGCTGCCAGACCACGATATATCATTTCAAAGCAGACGAGACTATAAAATGTGTTAGGAAACAAATTTGTCTTTCCAACTGAATTTGCACGTGGCTGACTCCTGGGCTACAGTAATGATATATAAATGTAGTAAAATGAATCAAATCCTCTATTCTCCAATGAAGAACACATTTAATAGTTTAACATGGAAATGATATAAAAAAATACTAACAATTCATCAATTATTAATTATAAGGTATTAAAAAAAAATTATTGTCAATTGAATACATAAAATAGAAAACCTAATAATTTATTATAATAAATAATTGATTAGCAGATCACAAAGCTCAGATTGAAATGAATCACGAATAATGAAACAAAAAAAACATGAAAAGCAGGAGTTAAATGTAATTTATTAATTTAAACAATTGAACTAATTGGAAATACAAAATAATAAATAAATAAATAATGCTCTTTATTTTACTATAAACAAAAACTGTGTAAAAGTAAGCTTACAGCAAACTGTGGAGAACTCAACTGTGACTGTATAGCATCAAGTTGGCTTCTTAGCATCTCTTCTTCTGGTCTTAAAGCAACTCCAAAATTACGAGCGATCTGCTGCCGTACCATCACCTTAAAAATAGAAAATAAAAACTATTTTAAAAGGAATGTTTTTATGGTTTGAGAAATCATTGAGATTGTTAATGAATAAGTTGTTGCATATCCAGTATTTAAAAATTTTCAGTTGCCTCTGAGTTATCTGAACAAGTATTCTTCATACATTTAATTAAGACAATATTTCTGTGACATGTGAAAAAATCTAAGAGCAACCTCTTTGAAAAGCCAGTCAGTAACCCTAGAGAGATACTAGATTTAATAAATGTCTAATTCTAGTAATAGAATAGGCTTTCTTCTGTGATGCGCAAGACTTTCTTCTCACATTTTGGATATGCAATGATACAATAAACATCATTTAATACTCTACTCTAACAGGATCATTTTTGGACCAGTTTTCAAAGACAACACTTGGAAGCTGAGATAAATTTCAGAGCTTCCACAGTTATATCAAAATACAAATATTGTAAGATATATTAAAATTGGAAGGCTCCGATGGGTAGGGCATATGGTGAGTATGAATCCAGATGAGATCCCTAAAAAAGTCTTAGAGGAAAACATACATGCCAAGACGAGAGTCGGGAAACCAAGACTAAGATGGGTCGATGGAGTGGCGGAGGATGCCCTATCCATCTTGGGAGTGAGGAACTGGAGTTCTTGGCTCACTATCAGTTCTATTTAGGGAGTAAGGATACTGGATATTATATGGCTATATATCAGTTTATATTTATCCATCCAAAATGAGACTATATATATATATATATATATATATATATATATATATATATATATATATATATATATATATATATATACACACATATATACTCATCCATTCAACTTGAATAATTATTTTAAACTGGGAGGGACCAAAAGAATATTCTTGAATTCCTCCAATATTATCGCCTCACTTCAGTATATTTCAGAACTTAATAGCTGAATTTCATAGGATAACAGATCTTACTGAAGATTCTACAGATTTTCAAATAAATTCATGTCAAGGGATTGTATAATCTAGTCAAGAACCTTGATAATTAATACTTCTACCTTAATTTCAATATAATCATAGCAAATAAAATATGATACAAAGAGGTATATAGAAAGTTATACATTACTACTTTGCTCTACAAACAAACTGAAAATGAAAATTAAGATCTACTTTGCAGTCCTTTTGAAGAATGTTTCCTCTGCACAGATAGAGCAAGATAAGACTCCGCGGCAATCTGTTATGATGAAATTTCCATTCCCACATCGTTTGATGCGGAAATAGTCCCTTCAATATGGACCTTTTGGTGCCCTAGGCTTATCCTGTTAGCTCCCTGGTTCCGGCATTCAATGACGACGTGCCTGGACTTATTCCTCCGGATTTCCAGCTCCAAGATAGGGCGAATGCTATCTTTCTTCAGAAATAAAATCTTCATTTTGTGCAACAAGGTAGTCCGACTCATGAAGTGTTATGTTCTCTTCTACGTTCCTTAAGCCTTGGCTTCAATTTAGATATTTTCTGATAGGTCATTTTATTGGATTTTTTATTGCGTCTTCAATTTTTTCTAAATCCTTTCTTTTAATGTTTCCACTATCAGTGATCAGATTTAGTTTCGGAACCTTTTGAAAATTTATTTTTAAATCCTTTGGATTGATTAAAGATTTAAATTAATGGTTTTCTTTGGAATTAGCTCCACAGGGTTTTATAACAGCTTTATGTCGGCGTTGGACTTTAGTGACCGGTTATCTCAGAATATGATTTATGAATATAGCTGTTCTAGTGATAGTGACTGAGGATACATTACAGAACTTAATAGCTGAATTTCATAGGATAACAGATCTTACTGAAGATTCTACAGATTTTCAAATAAAATGTCATAATCTAGTCAAGAACCTTGAAAATACTTCTACCTTAATTTCAATATAATCAGCAAATAAAATATGATACAAAGAGGTATATCAAACTGAAAATGAAAATTAAGTGATACATTACCTCAAGCACCCTATGCTCAAGTTCTATAACTTTTTGCTTGTATTCATTTATTTTTAATCGAGCAGCCTCATTGGCGGATTTAATTTTCAATATCTCTTCAGCTACACTGTCTAAGAAAGCTGTATGCCTTTTTGTTTCTTCGACCTGACAGTGATACCTCCACCTTAGCTCACTGAACCCAAGGAGAGGCATAGGAATCAATCTAACAGGGTCAGGATTGTCTGCCTCAGCTTGCTTCCACATCAAAGGATCAATTCCTGTAAAAATAAAACTCAAACATTACAAACTGTCCACACAATCTTCATATTATACAATTAATTCCACTTTCAACACTTATCATTCACAAAAATATTTGAACAGTTAAGAATTTGTATCAGACTAGTTGACTCACTTGAGACGTTCAACCGTTGGAACAGTGGAATCGATTTGGGAGAAAATAATAGTAAAAATTATTAACACAAACAACATTATTAAAAATATCAGTCATAGATGACTTTACACAGGGCTTTGAGAGATGAGTACAGATAGGGGGTACTACGGTTTAACAATAGACACTAAAACATTGGTTAGAACCATTTTTTTTTTTTTTTTTTTTTTTTTTTTTTTTTTTTTAACTTTAGTGATTATTATTTACAAAACAATGAGATGTCAATAGAAGAGAATGATGAGGATTATTTGTTGGCGCTACAACTGGTGAAGAGTCAAGGCCTCCCTTAGCCTAAGCCGCCAAACTTCTCTGTCTTGTGCTCCTCCTCTCTGCTGCTCTCCAATTTCTTATTCATAGCATTTTCACCACGTCTGCTGAAACACGATCCTCCCACAGCAAACGTCTTCCTACTTTTCTGCGTTCAAATATCGATTTATCTAGGATCCTTTTGGGGATTTCATTATCGCTCATTCTAGCAACATGCCATGCCCATCTCAGACGTCTGGATTTAATAAACTGCAAAATATCCAGGTCTTTATAGAGATCCATGAGCTGAGCATTTTTTCTCAATCCCCATATCCCGTTGTCACACGCAGGCCCAAAATTCCTTTTCACAATCTTTCTTTCAAATCTCACTAGGGACATTTGGAGGCAGGAGGAGATGTCCAAATAGGTTTGAGTAAGTAATTTAGAATTATCTACAGTGAGGGAATAAAGTTGTCTTAGTGGTTAAATTATTGTTGTACATTTTGCCGAGATGTATGGGCCCGGTGTTATCCTTCGGTCAAATGTTAGTCCTGGGCAATATACTCACTCCATCAGACTGCAGGTTTTGTTTGTATTCAATATGGGATGAAGAGAAAGGCATTACTTTTTATTTCTCTTTATAACAATATTTCAGATTAGTTGTTCCATATTGAAGCTAAACAATTTGTTTTTATATTTGAAAAAATGTAGTGATGTGTTGATACCTCGGAACCGATCGATACCACTGATGATTATGTAATTATTATAATTGGTTCTTCTCTCTAATGATAGAAACAAGTACAAAACAAACCAAAAGATATTTTGCCATTTTACATACCTTTTTGACATGCATAGAAGATTTTGTTGACCCAGAATAAAGATTATTAAATTTGTTATCATGAATAAATTTGATTACATGCTTAGAGTAGTTTTTGAGCCCTAATACATAAAACAACAGCCAGAGAATGATAGTAGGTTCTGCCATTTAAAGTGTTAAGAAAAAGGTTTTAAGTAGTATTTGTGATTCTTTGATTGTAAATCAAACCGAGAACCTTTTGAAAATTTATATCCCTAAATAAATATTAGTAAGATCGAATTAGGTTTTTCTGAACTGTGATTAACTTATTAATTAAACGAGTATGTTTTAGAAAATGACTACAATTGGCTGTAGTCAACTAATTTAGTTCTTAAATAATTATTTTTTAAAAAAAGTAGATTTAGCTCTCATATGAATCATTTGGGTATTCAAAAGTTATAAAAAAAGAAAAGGTAAAAATGGAAACTAAAAGCTCGAGTAATGTGAGCCTTGATGAGAAATTGGACCTCCTCATTAATTTTAGTATTAGTATTAATTCAGAAATAGCTTCAATTAAAAGCTCTTTAAATCTATGCAACTGTTTCAAATATACAGGAAACACAAAAGTATTTAAAACTCAATTTGAGACTATATTTCCAATTTAGAAAATACAAAAAGGAAATATTTAAGTTTAAAGTAAGATTTAGTTGGAAGATAAGTGGATACTAAATTTATTATAACCCAGCGGGCAAATAAAAAAAGTAAAATAATTGGGATACCATTTGACAAAAGGAGAAAGGAGAAAACCTTTGAGATGATAGTCCATGTCCATTTGAGGGAGCTTATAAACAGCTTTTGCTATCAAAAACTACTTAAACCCTTAATGAGAGGTGCCAAACGACATGGATTTAACTTGTGTTTTTATAAAGCAAAATAAGGTTAAGAAATAATTTTATAAATTACATTTATTGAAAATAGACTATTTAAACAGAATAAATTGCTACTAATTGAAATTTCTAAACAGCAAAAACAAAAATTGACATTTTGAAGAAAGTCTGAAATTTCAACAATATATTGTTTACATTATTCAAATAGCTATAACTCTTTTATTTAGAGCAAAAAACATGAACTAGGTTTGTTAATCATTATAAAAAAGTAAATAATGTTCATTATGTCGCCATTTACTGTAAGAATAAAAAAAATCTAGAATATTTGAGATCTTTATCGGATGAACTAAAGCTGCACCCTGTTTGTCCTTAGAAAGAGCATAATTTTGGTAATATTGGTTCCTTTGACTAGCTTCATATTCATTACCACTACTCACCAACAATTTCAAACATTATAAAAACAAAAATTAGAAGTTTCTGGTGATATAAAATTGTTACACTTGAAGTGGCATGGGTCACTTTAGAGAATAAACTTTGAATCACAAACTGAGAATGGCTGGACAGGAGATAAGAGAGAAGGAGGGGTGGTGGGAGAGGTATACAAAAATGTTTTTTGCCGCAAAGTTCAAGGAACTTTTTGAACCATGTTCGGGTCAATACTCCATGCTACTAATTAAGGTCAGGTTACCTGAAAATAACAGTTTCCAAATTATTTGATCATTTAATAGTAACAGTCAAGAAATTTATCCATATATATATATATATATATATATATATATATATATATATATATATATATATAAAATTCTCGTGTCACAGTTTTCGTTGCCATACTCCTCCGAACGGCTTGACCGATTTTGATGAAATTTTTTGTGCTTATCCGGTATCTATGAGAATCGGCCAACATCTATTTTTCATCCCCCTAAATGTTAGGGGTAGTTCAACCCTAAATTTATTTTTTTATTTTTTAGACAAAATTTTTAATTTCTATTTTTTTATGATACAACATACAAAAATACATACAATCCTCAATTTTCACCCTTCTACGATCAACCCTTATTTTTAAATAGTCATTTTAGTAATTTAATCATTTTTCCTCTCCGGTCGATAACTGATCAATCGTCATTTAATTAGTTGTCCCCGCCAGATGTCTACAGGTGTCACTTCTGACTCAGTAAACAGCACGGAGTAGGGATGAGAACGAAGCCGGTCTTCTTTCTTTCTCACTCCCTACACAGTTGTCGGCCATCATTATTGTTTATGCATCAAGTGTAGTAGTAACGTTGACAATTATTATTTTGCTATCTCAGTGTAACTCTCATATTAACTTTTAATCATTCCTATTTTATCAATAATAACTAAATTATCAATTTTGAGTGTGTTTTGCACGATTAGTTAATCAAGTGATTTTATAACCTCAAAAGTACTCAACACGTGACACGAGCTTCCAATAACAACGGATTTTGTGTTGTAAGTATACTTTTTTTTATTTATATCGAAAATGTTGTTGATCTTATAAAAATGTAATTTTAATTTAATCTTATTAAAAAAATGTAATTGAAGTTAGCCATCCATCTTGAAAACGGTCAGCGTGTATTTTTCACGAACGAGACAGCGATTGATCGTGCAATAAATCCACCTAAAACTACACTCACTGCATTTTTTGAATTGTGTAATCGTGCGAATGATTTTGGTGCCTTTGCACGAACATTACTCTATTCACAAGTACCACGCTATTTCACATGGACTCAAACAAAAACATGGATGCCCCGCAAGCAAGGCTCACCAGTTGCTGCATCTCTCAATTTATTTAAATCAAACGCCTTGGGCGATTATTTACAGTCAATCCAAGAACACTGAGAGCTTTTATCTTCGACTGTTGTTGGTTAATGTTACTGGCCCATTATCATTTCAAGATATACGTAAAGTGAATGGGCAACATATCCAACGTATAAAGATGCATGCCTTGCACCCGGCTTGCTGGAAGACGACAACCAGTGGGAATGCATGCTTGCTGAAGCTGCATTGAACTGTACAGCAATACAAATTCGTCGAATATTCGCTATAGTGTTGACTACATGTTTCCCAGCCCAAGCACAGATATTATGGGAAAATCACAAAGATTCAATGACTGATGATATATTGCATCAACATCGTATACGGTGCCACGATCTAACCATAACATTCAGCGACGAAATGTACAATGAAGCATTGATTGCTATTGAGGATCTTTGCATTGTCATTGCCAACTTACCACTTAGTAATTTCGGTATGAATTCGCCTAATCGAACTGCATCTGATTTAATGAATACTGAAATGAATCGTGAACTGCAGTACAGTACTGTAGAAATGGCAGCGATTGTTGCCCGCAATGTCCCACTAATGAATGAGGAACAAAGAACCATTTATGATCGCATTATACTCGCAATTTCAGCTGAACAAGGTGGGTTCTTCTTTTTTGATGCACCGGGTGGAACTGGCAAAACATTCGTTATTTCGCTAATTCTTGCTGAAATACGATCAAATAATGGCATCGCATTAGCCGTTGCATCATCGGGCATTGCAGCAACTTTATTGGATGGAGGTAGAACAGCTCATTCAGTATTTAAGCTGCCACTAAATATTCAGAAACCCTGAAGCAGTATGCAACATTAAGAAACAATCGTCCATGGCCACTGTGCTGAAACGGTGTAAAATTATTATTTGGGATGAATGTACTATGGCACACAAACATTCACTTGAGGCGTTGAACAAGACATTGAAAGATATTAAAAACAGTGACAAACTATTTGGCGGAACTCTGTTGGTCCTTTCAGGTGATTTCAGACAAACACTTCCAGTCATTCCACGTTCAACATACGCTGATGAGATCAACACTTGCTTAAAATCATCTCCATTGTGGCGTAATGTTGAAAAATTACAGCTAAAAATAAATATGCGCGTTCAAATGCTTCAAGATCAATCCGCTGAAACATTTTCAAAACAACTCTTAGATATCGGTGATGGAAAAGTTGCTATAGATGAAACTGGATACGTAAAATTACCGACCGATTTCTGCACAATCGCTGATTCGCAAGATACTCTCATTGAACAAATATTTCCCGATGTACACACACAGTACATAAATCATGAGTGGCTTGCAGAAAGAGCGATTTTAGCGGCAAAAAATGTAGACGTTGACAATTTAAATCTGAAGATACAAATGTTGTTGCCAGGGAACTTGGTATCATATAAATCTATTGATACAGTTTGCGACAACAGCGAAGCAGTAAATTTTCCCACAGAGTTTTTGAACTCACTGGATTTGCCAGGCATGCCACCGCCTAATTTACAATTAAAGGTTGGATCTCCAATTATCTTGCTTCGTAATTTGAACCCGCCCCGTCTGTGCAACGGTACGCGATTAGACATTCAAAAATTAATGAAAAAGGTGATCGAAGCCAGGATTTTAAATGGCAAGTTCAGAGACTCAAACGATGTCTGTTTGTGGATTAGATTTGAGAACACCATGTTTTTCACACGGACACATGGCATGCTCTCGACAAGTTTGTTTGTTATACATGGCATGCTCTCGAGTGGGTAATTAAACCATCCATTTTTGTTTGCCTTTTGTTAGCTAAAGATGGACTAACAAAAAATATTGTTCACGCTATGAAAGAAAAACATTTAATATAAGGGATAAATTATAATAATTTAAAAAATGTTTGCCTTTTGTTATTTTTATATTCCCTCATCGGGCTCCATGCTTATTTCACGCATATACCACATTCTTACATACATACAAATACACATTCTAACATACATACATAAGTTTCCACAACATGTGCTAAAAGCCATGTTACCGAGTTATTTGATCAAACAGCTTAGAACATATGATCCTGACCCCTCCCCCCCCCACTTTCTTTTATTGTGGAAATTTTTATGGTCTCTTTTGATTTTTCATTCTTATGAAAAGAGAAACATTTTTACTAAGTTTTATCAACAGACATATTTTTCTTATTTTTTAAATATGTCCTTTTTTTACTATACAAATAATTAAGAATCAAAAGGAAACTGAATTCAGTCAATGAAATATTAAATTTTGAAGTGACCAACAGTTTGGGAATGGCTAGTTAAGTTTGTTGAATTATATTACCAGCTGGAGAGTTATCTAGGTACTCCTGTATCTGATCCTTATCAGGGCAACTGAAAGGGTAGCAGTCCGTCACCCCCATTTGTTTCAGCTGGTTCACCTGCGTTGGCTGCAACAGGAAACTAGCCAGCTCTTGATTGGAAATCCTTTTGATTTGACCTGAAAAAAGGATTGCAAAGAAAAAAACCTAATATTAAACTATTGCAAAGCAATATCTTTGATAAATCAAAATATGTTATGAAAAAAGAAAAAAAGAAAATATTAGTGACATATTTATTAGAGATGGGCCAAGTTTGACTTTGGCTGACTAGAAGGTTGGCAATATTCTAGCAACAGAAAATATTCATTGTACAAGAATTGGGTAGTTGAAAACAAAACAAGATAGAAACAGGAACAGAAGATTAATTAACAATAACAATTGGAATTAATAAATAATAATGAAATAAGGGGTATGGAACATTGGGAACCTCTTATTTCATAACTTAAGAACATAAACAAAAGGAGCACAATACAATATCTTGAACCCGACTTATGATTTCTTGTTGACGTGGAGAGAGGATGGCTTCCATGAGATGAGGCGGGAGTGAGTGAGGATATATCCACAAGAACGGTCTTAAGACTGATAGTCCAGGCAACGAAGACTAAAAAAGGCCAAATAGGGAACATTCATGTAGAAGCCAATTTTGGCACAGTTGTAGGGGGAGGTGTCCTTAACAACATATTAAAAGTACTGGAGGGTGGGGGTGGAGCTAAGAGTGGGGGGGGGGGGGCTCAAAGGTTTTTTTTTTTTTTTTTTTCCCGTTTTTCGTTAATAACTTCAAGACTCTTGCCTCTAGCGAAAATGTGTTTATGTACTAAATTAATCAACATAAAATTCTTTACAAAAGAGATTCTATACATTTTCTTTTTGGTGGGATCAATGCTTAAGGAGATATAGTGGGGAATAAGGAAAATTAAAAAAACAAAAGTTTTTATTGTTAAATGAATAGTTTATTATTATTAATCAAATGGTTATTAATAAAAATAAAATATTTGTTGAAGCAAATATGTTTATTATAATACAGGTTAATTAGCATTGAAATCGAACTAAAAATAAAAAGGTCTGACTAATAGAAATTGTTCACTAAATGTGTTAGAAAGATTTCCTTCAACTATTTTTAGAACTGTGAAGGATGAAAAATTGGCTATGTCGCACTTTTCCGAGAAAACATCTTTGTTGGTACTCTTTTGGCTATAACTTCGAAACTATTTGTCTGATCCCGAATTTCTTTTTTCCATCTCAAAACTGGTTAAATTTACTATCATATCCAATATATCAAATTATAATTAAATTCCATGAAATATCCATTCCACTACACTAAATTCCGCATGCATACTGTTGTGAAATTAAATTTTTTAGGCAAACTTTTCGTTAAATTATTATTAAATTATGTTATCTTTTATATTATTAAAATATATTATTATTCAATTATATTATATTATCGTTAAATTATAGTTCGATCCTGAATTTCGTTTTTAGATCTTAAAGCTGATTAAATTTGCAGTAAGATCCTTATAATCAAACTCTGATTAAATTCCAGTCATTAAATGTGTCAGCCCATTGAAAAACTGTCATGGTTTTCCAAAACATACACATTTAGCATGCTAGTATGGATATTACACAGAATTTAATCACAATTTCATATACAGGACCGGATAGATAATTTAAGTAGCTTTGAGATGGAAAAAAGAAATTTAGGATCGGACACATTGTTTAGGAGTTAAAGAGAAAATGAGCCAAAAAAAAACTTGAATTTTATAAACGTTTGCAGTTTGTAGAGGGCTAACAAGGGTATTACACGAAATTTAATTAAAATTTGATAAATGGGATCTGATAGTAAATTTAACCAGCTTTGAGATGAAAAAAATAAATTCAGGATCAGACAAATATTTTTGGAGTTATAACGACAAATGTGCCGAAAAAAAAAAGGATTTCACAATAGCATGGGGTTCTCAGCTTGCTGGCATGGACGTTTCACGGGACTTGATAAAAACTTCAAACATTGAGTCTGACAGTAAATTTAACCAGCTTTCAGATGAAAAAAAAAAAAACAAATTTTAGAACGGACAAATAGTTTTAGAGTTATAACCAAAGGAGTACTGATAAACGTGTTTTCGAAGAAAAGTGCGATTTACTGCAAGTTAGCCTATTTTTCGTCCTTCATAGTTCTAAAACTATTGATCTGAGCAAAAAATGAAAAGAACTAAATTTACTTAGCTTTAATAATGTACACAAAGAACACAAAATGGGCTGAAAGTAACACTTCCCAAGTTATTGTATCTAATTGCTAAAAACATACAATTTTCCCCCACCCAAACCCGGTGCTATTTCGAAGAAATGTTTTTATCACATTTAGAGCTAAGGTTAGTGAACAATTTCTAGTAGCCAGACCTTTTTATTTTTAGTTCGATTCCAATGCTAATTACCCTGTACTATAATAAACATTTTGGCTTTAACAACAAACATATAATTTTTAGCAATAACCATTTGATTAATAATAATAAACTAT
Organism: Euschistus heros; assembly: GCA_003667255.2. NCBI lineage: Eukaryota > Metazoa > Arthropoda > Insecta > Hemiptera > Pentatomidae > Euschistus > Euschistus heros. The sequence continues at coordinate 65,408 of RCWM02001112.1, forward strand.
TCAGTCCAGTAAAATAAGGGTTTGCCGAAGAACAAACTGCGGAACTTTTATTCTCAACGGATCTTTATGTTTTTTGGGGTGCTGAGTCCGAATCTGAAGTTTGCTACCACGGCAACCATCGGCTTCATATTCAAAATCGCAAAAAACCGCCAAAAAAAACCGTTATTTTTGTTTTTTTATCTATAACAGGATAACAAAGTTTTTTTCGAAGAAAGTCTTCAAATATTAATTGCACCTGGAACTAGTACCTACATAATGAAAAAAAGAAATCCGAAATCAGACCATTTTTCGCGAAGTTACGTAATTGGGAAAAAATGGAGAAATTGGCCTACTTGCCGTCAGCCCCACAGCTCCGCGAAAACACGTTTGTCGTACTCTTTTGGCTATAACTCTGAAACTATTTGTCCGATACAACATTACTTTTTTTTTCATCTTAAAGCTGATTAAATTTACTATAAGAATCTATAAATGAAGTTTTAATCGAACCCCGTAGAATGTACATGCCACCCCCGCTAATAAAAACGTACTGTTGTATAATCCAAGTGTTTTTTTGGCACATTTGTCGCTCTAACTGCTCAAATAATTGTTCGATCCCAAATTCCTTTTTTCTATCGCAAAGCTGATTAAATTTGCTATCAGATGCTATATAGGTAAATTATATTAAATCCTTTAAACCACCCAAGCTAGCACGCTAAATATGTATGTTTTGGCAAAATATGTAAACCATGACATGTTCAGTAGACTAGTGTGAGTATTTCATGGTGTTAATTATAAGTTACATATAAAATTTATAATAGTAAATTTAACCACCTTTATGATAAAAATATTAAATTTTGGATCGGACAAATGGTTTTGGAGTTATAGCGAAGAATGTGCCAAAAAAAAATGTGTTTTACAAAAGTACGTGATTTTCAGTGCGACAGCTTTTGTATTTCAAGAATTTTGATACAACTTTCATATATAGGATCTAATTGTAAATTTAACCACCTTTCTGATAGAAAAAAAACATTTTAAGTCGGACAAATATTTTCGGAGTTATAATGAAAAATGTGCCGATAACCATGGATTTAACAACAATACGGGTTTTTAGGCGTCTGGGATGCATATTTTAAGGGACTTGATTATAACTTCATATATACATTCCAATAGTAAATTTAACAAGCTTTTAGATGAAAAAAAGTAATTGTAGATCAGACAAATATTTTGTAGTTATAATGAAAAATGTACTAAAAAAACTTGGATTTCACAAAAGTACGGGTTTTTAGCGTACTAGTATGTGTTTTTGGCCACTTAATCTCTTTAACTCTAAAAATATAGGTCCAATCCAAATTATTTTATTCATATTAATGCTAGTTAAATTTATTATCAGATCCTATGAAAAATAATAACGAAAAAACAAAAAAGGTAAAAAAACAAAAGCAAAAAAAAAACATAATATATAATATATATAAAACAATTATATATATATTTTATATATGATTTATATGTATATTTTCATATTATTGTATAAATAGTACGTTAAGAATCACGATATGGATAATAATATGTATTATTATATAACGATAGAAAGAATATATAATATAAGAATATATAAGTAGTATAACTAATAATAAACAATTGAAACTGTAATTGTGTAAACTGTAATCCATGGTTATCGGCACATTTTTCATTATAACTCCGAAAGTATTTGTCCGACTTAAAATGTTTTTTTTCTATCAGAAAGGTGGTTAAATTTAAAATTAGATCCTATATATGAAAGTTGTATTAAAATTCTTGAAATACAAAAGCTGTATTGAAAATCACGTACTTTTGTAAAACACATTTTTTTTTGGCACATTCTTCGCTATAACTCCAAAACCATTTGTCCGATCCAAAATTTAATATTTTTATCATAAAGGTGGTTAAATTTACTATTATAACTTTTATATGTAACTTTAATTAACACCATGAAATACCCACACCAGTCTACTTTTGTTGGTTTACATATTTTCCTACATATTTAGCGTGCCCATTTAATATATTTACCTATATAGCATCTGATAGCAAATTTAATCAGCTTTGCGATAGAAAAAAGGAATTTGGGATCGAACAATTAAAGAGCGACAAATGTGCCAAAAAAACATGGATTATACAACAGTACGTTTTTATTAGCGGGGTGGCATTTTGTCATTTAAGATTCTTATAGTAAATTTATCAGCTTTAAGATGAAAAAAAGTAATGTTGTATTAGTTTAGTTATAGCCAAAAAACGACAAACGTGTTTTCGCGGAGCGGCAAGTAGGCCAATTTCTCCATTTTTTCCCATTACGTTAGGTACTAGTTCCCTTCGAAAAAAAATCCTGTTATAGATAAAAAAAAAAATAACGGTTTTTTTTTGGCGGTTTTTTGCGATTTTGAATATGCGCCGATGGTTGCCGTGGTAGCAAACTTCCTTATTCAGCACCAAAAAAAAACATAAAGATCCCCCCAGTTTTTTCTTGAAAACGGCCTTTGGGAGCCTTATTTTCCTGGACTATATTCATTTATAATGTAAATTTTAACAATAAACATATCATTTTTAACAATAAACATAACATTTTTAACAATAAACATATCATTTTTAACAATAAACATAACATTTTTAACAATAAACATATCATTTTTAACAATAAAAACTTTTGTTTTTTTAATTTTCCTTATTCCCCACTATATCTCCTTAAGCATTGATCCCACCAAAAAGAAAATGTATAGAATCTCTTTTGTAAAATATTTTATGTTAATTAATTTAGTACATAAACACATTAGAGGCAAGAGTCTTCCAGTTATTAACCAAAAACTGTAAAAAAAATGAGCTTTGGAGCGCCCTATCCTTAGCACACCCCCACCCCCAGTACTTAAGGAATTTCCCCTTCATTGCCTAAATTGGCTTCTACTAAAATTTCCTTCATTGCCTAGACTATGAAATGGATGAAGACTAACTAAGGTCCAGTTGCTTCTTTAAAAACTCTTGGACCTTAAATAAATAAGAATAGCATCTTATGTTTGAGGAAAATGAGGCAAGGACCAAAATAAATAAAAATAGCATCGTATGTTTGAGGACAATGAGGCAAGGACCAAAATAAATAAAAATAGCATCGTATGTTTGGGGACAATGAGGCAAGGACCAAAACGCAAATAGATGTGTAGTAAAATATTTTAAGATAAGTAAAGATAATAATAATAAAATAAAAACAGAAGAGACAAAATAAAAACAGAAACGTTGGCACGCCAAAATATAAGTTTTTCATTTAAAAACTGGCTGTGTTTATTCATCCTGACTGCACTCCTGACAAATTCATCTCCTTAGTAAAATAAAAACAGTGCTAGAAAAAATGCAACAAGCGGCACTGTTGTGAACTACAACAATAGTTCGGAAGTTTTTGAATTCCAAATAAACATTCATGGTTGACCATGTTTGGTACCCACAATGTTTGCTACCACTAGGCGTGAAAAACAAATAAAATAATAATAATAAACTGTCTTTAAAAAATTGTCAATCCTCAACTCATAAATAAATATATTAAATACACCAATGAATTGAGTATTATATTTTTTCCACTTAAAATATTTGAAGCAACAAGAACCATACCAAATTACATCAATTATCATAGCATTATTGGATAATGATGGAAACTTTTGAAAAATATTGTTCAAAACTTCCATTTCCCATCAATCAGTTGGGCACAGTTGTATGTCATGTCTTAACCAATATCCCAGAAAACAATTTGATAACGAATGAAAAGTTTTAAACTATTGAAAAATTTAAACATATTTTATAGATATGAATACCAGCTAAAATTTACAAAGGCGCTTTTTAATATATGTTAAAACAGATTTTAAGATTTAAGTTGTAACCATCTTATGTTGAAAGAAAAAAAAAAAATTAGATAAATAAAAATGTTTACCATTGCTACTTTTTTCTTCCATAAAAATAAATACAAGAGTAGATGTAGCAGAAATAGGTCGTATAGTGTCAACATGCAAAGTGAGATTAAGTCGCTGACTGAGTCCGAAGATAGCAGCCAATCCCTGACCAAGCTGTTGGTCTTGATTTCTGAAATTCAAATGTATCTATGAACCAAATGGTTTTTATCAATAGTTAAGTAATAAGGTCAAAAAGTTTCCGGCATGGGATAGAAGGAAAGGTGAAAGAAAAAAAATGGTCATACTGGTCATATGCAAATGTTCTTTGATGATCCTCAAAAAACTTGTTTTTGAAAGCCCCAACCTCGCTGCTATTTCCTTGGTTTTCAGTCGCAGCAGTCAGACAGCAATTCGGATTCCACAAGTTGGATTGTTTCAGAAGTGACAGCTTCCAATGGGCGACAGGGACGCGGGTCATCTAGACATTCTATCCTTAACTTACATAATTTTGCCCATTCTTTCACTGTGGAATATGAGGGGGAGGACTGCCCATATACACAATCCAAGCGCTCTTTAATTCGTGCAGGAGTAAGACCCTCTTTACAAAAGAATTTAATAACCGCACGGTACTCGAGTTTGAACATTGTAAAAATGGGGAGTTTCCTTCAAGGCTGGACACTGACTGGCAGGACTGAGGAAGTGAGGGTGATGGGTATGGAGTGAGCAGGCATGGATCTGCATAGGCGTGCAGGTCCAGGCACGTTTGAAGGAGGGGATGCAGGACTGGCCGGAAACTTATGGACCTTACTACGTAAGTAAATTAAAAAATAAATAAATAAAATTAAATGTTTCTGAGAAAAAAATATATATATATTTATTTATTTATTAACTGAAATGAATTGAAAGTTGGACATAGCATTAATCAACTGTGCCATCAACTGTCTAAACAAGGCAGAACAATATTATAATTATAGTTACAGATAAAATAAGTACTTTCGATCAGCCAGCATAAACATCAACTTTTAATTATTGTTTTAGCATAACCTCATTTAATTTAAAGCAAAAAAATCAAAATACATATAATTATGGATACAATGTCTTATTTTAATAATAAGATATCAGGTAGAAGCATCTGCATCAATGCAGGTGTGCCATAGATGGACGTTAGAGAAACAGAAACAAATCTAAACATTACTAGATAGACTTATTGTTTGTATAAATGGTACGATAAAATAATTACCTAATTTCCTCCTCTTTTTTATTAAATTGTAAAGCGACAAAACCATCTCTTGGTTCAACTGTTGGCTTTACACTGTAAACAATGGCTTTAAACCTGTAAAATGGGTTCTGTGGTGTATATTCAGCTGGTGGTGCATTTGGATTGTAAAACCCTAAAATATATAAATAAATGTAATTGAGCAATATTATGTGTAAAAGTATTTTAATTGAATTTCAATTTTAATAAAAATAAATAAAAAATTAAGAATTGCAACATAAATAAAAAGTCATCATTGCTAAGGAGAAACAAGAAATAAAGAGAACAGCTTCTGGCTCAAGACAGTTGTGGTTTTGATATATGCTAACTAGGCCCAATTTTGACGTGAATACGTCTTTAAATTTGCTACCATATGGGGCAATCCAAAAAACCTAAAGATAACAAAATCGGGGGATACAGTTTGGCATTGTAGTTTCGAATCTATCCTCTACATCCAAAATTAAATTATACCACTGGATAGCTTAAGGATCAAAGAATTCATTATGATATGCCTGAACAGTGACCCATCAAGCGCGGTGGAGGGAGAAGCGCGCAATTTTGAGGTTACTTTGCTGCATTTAGAGACTTGAAATTAGTATAACTTTTGACTTGGAGAAGCTACGACGTTTGTTTAAGTTTTAATCGTCAGCTGTTGTCAACATCTATCCATTGTAAATAATACATTAGTTTAAAGCCAAAACCAAATACAGAGATTGTATACGGTTGGAAACAACAGTATACGGCTTCTCAAGAACAATCGAATAGTAATAATAAACCACCATATGACCGAGTCAAGCAGTGCCGGGAACGTACATTTTGAGGTATTTTGCTGCGTATCGAGATTTGTAATTAGTATAACTTTTGAGTCGGAGAATGTTCATTTAAGTTTTAATCATCAGCTGTCATCAAAATCTACCGATCATATATATAACATTAGTTTAAAGTAATGACAGACAATAGCATAAGGTGTTAGAATAAAAAAAAATATTATCAAATATTTTGTGATAGTGTTCCTGATCAGCAATTGTTTTATAATTATTACCGTATTTTATGCACAAAGCTTGGTCGCGCACTCAGAAGACATCTCTACTGATACAATCATCAACTGATCTAATTATTTAGCAATCAGCGAAACTTGAATGGAAAATTCCATGCCAGTGAATATCCCTAGCTTTGATCTGAGATCATATTGTAATATTTTGCTAAGAACAGACAAATTGCAACTACATCATCGGTAGCGGTATTATCATCATCAAGTTGCAGAGCCAGTGGAGTTGCCATATATCGTAACATCAATAGCTTTACTGATTGTAATTGAGTTAACATTGATACTTCTTAAATTTATTTGGAAATGAAAGATGCAAAACCTGGTGATGTCTGTCTAGTAAACGTAAAGGCCAATGACATCTTCAAATTCGTACTGGAATGTGTTTATATCCACCCGGGAAAATTTTTAGCAGAAATTAAACTCTTTATGTTACAATTGTTGTTAAAATATTCCCAAAACATCGCTAGAATTATACCCGATTACGAGCCTGATCTTACTACAGCAGTTATGGTAGTTGGATACTTTAATGTTGATGTCTCACAAAACCACTCATTGCCCGAATTCATGCTCAGCAAGTCCAATTTGTCTTATATTGAAACTTCTCCAACAACGTTAGGTAATACCTGTACTGATTTAATGTTTACCAGAAATCTCAATGTATCTTGTATGCTATTTGTGTTGTACTTTTCGTATCACAGACCTATAATTAATAAAGTTTTTTTTTTTTTTCCCCCGGCTTTAATGGCACCTCAGCCTTGTGGCTCATTGTGCCTATGCCGTTTATCCTGTACCATTATTAGTACAGTCCTAGTGTTTTCATGTACCCTATAATGCTAATGGGGTCTATGTTCACACTAGGATCTAGGATCATTTCTTCCCCAAAGTGAAGAAACCTTCTCCTTGCCAGCATATCGCATTTGCATATAATGTGGTAAGGCGTCTCATCCTCCCTGTCGCAGAATCTGCAACTCGGTGAGGTCTTGATTTTCATTATGCAGAGATGTTTGTTTAATCTGCAATGCCCTGTATACATTTCTGTCAGGTGTTTGAGCTTGGCTCTGTCAAGATTAAGAAGTTGTGTGCTTCTTTTCTTGCAGTGCCCTCCCAGAAATAGTTTTGACTGTCTCAGTTGTTCCATTTGCCAGTTCTGAGAGGCGATTCTGTCGTAGAGCCTTGCAATTTCACTTTTCGCAAGGCTCCAGGCTATTCCGCAGACAGGTTCAGGAGCAATAGGTTTGCTGTCTGAACCTTGTCTGGCCAGTTCATTAGCCTTCTCATTCCCTGCAATATTGGAGTGGCCTTTAACCCATTCTACCCAGATGCTGTTGTTTTCAGCCAGCTTATTGAGGTATGTTTTGCAGTCCTCAACCAGCTTAGATCTGGTTATGACATTGCTCAGAGCCCCCAAGGTAGCTTGGCTGTCTGAGTAAATCTTTATGGTTCTGTTCTGTGTCCTATCCTCTATTAGTTGTTGTGCACAGAAGCAGATTGCCATTACCTCAGACTGGAATACCGAGGTGTATTTCCCCAGAGGGAGAGATATGCTCTTATTGTCGCTTGCTCTCCAAATTCCTGCTCCTGAACCTTTCTTGGTTAGGAGCCATCGGTATAGCAGTTGATGCCATTGCATTTTCGGTGTTGCTTCCCGATGTCTATTTCCACATTGAAGGTAATCTCAATGTGTTTCTTTATCTGGAGGTCTGAGTTCATTTTAAGCACCTCTATTCCCTCCATTTTGTTTAATAGCTTCTTATGCCCATCTCTTCTAGATGGTTCATAGAGCGATCCTTACTTAACAAGTTTGTACATAGAGAGCATAGCTCTCGCTTCTACCTCCAATTGTAGTGGCCTGAGGTTTAGTATAACCTCCATTGCCGCAGTTGGAGTGGTTCTCATGGCTCCTGTGATTAGGAGACATGCCAGTCTTTGTACTTTGTTTAGTTTGGCTTTAGATCTCTCCAGCCCCGCTTTGTGCCACCACACCATAGTGGCATATAGTATTGAGGGTCTGATTACCATCGTGTAGATCCAGTGGACTACCTTTGGTTTCATACCCCAGGATTTGCCTACTGCCCTTTTGCAGGCCCATAGACTCCTTAAGGTTTTGGAAGACACATATTCTATGTGTCTCTTTCCCATTTTAATTTGTTATCCAGATAGATTCCCAGGTGCTTAACCTGTGTGCTAATCTTAATCTGGATTTCATTTAATTTCGGTGGTCTAACGACCACCTTCTTGCGATTTGTAAAGATGCATAGTTCTACTTTATTCGGATTGATGTTCAGACCCCTGTTGTCACACCAATCCGTCAGTATCCTCATGCATGTAGTAAGCAGGTCCGATATGGCAGCCTGATGCTTGCCACCCACCAGGATAGCGATATCGTCCGCATATCCCTGTGTGTAGAACCCTGCTTTGTTAATATTATTCAATAGGGAGTCTACCACCATGCACCAGAGTAACGGCGATAAGACCCCCCCTTGTGGGCATCCACCAGCAGGCTTCGCCCACAGTTTGTTATCTCCTAATTCGGAGTATATTATCCTCCCCTTTAACATTGAGCATATCCACTGGCAGATGATTGGGTCGATCATTTTCTCCTCCAGGGCTCTCTTTATTGTCAAATGGGGGGTTCTGTTCTGTCGAAGGCTCCTTCTATATCTATGAAGATGCCCGCCATTATTTCCTTTTGGTCCAATGATTTTTCAATCTTGGATGTTAGGTGTTGAAGGGCCACCTCACAGGATTTACCTGCCTGATAAGCGTACTGCGAGTGATGCAATGGTCTCAGCAGTAGCGTGTTGTCCCTAATGTGCCTGTCCAAGACCTTCTCCATGGTTTTCATCAGGAAGGATGTCAGACATATGGGCCTAAATGCCTTGGGATTGATATAGTTCTCTTTCCCAGGTTTTGGTATATAGATGACCTTGGCCAACTTCCATTTGTTTGGTATGTGTCCAAGTGCCAGGCTTCCTCTTAGTAATTCTAGGAGGTGTGGTTTGAGTACAGATAGCCCTTTCTGCAGCAATGCTGGAAAGATGCCATCTACTCCAGCTGCTTTATATGGTAAGAAGCTGTTTATTGCCCATGCAATTCTCTTGCCGGTTATTATCTCATTTGCTCTATCCCAACTCACCCTATCAGGGGCTTCGTTATTCCCGGGAATGAGCTTTGGTTATATTTTACATCGCAGCCAGGAAAGTGCGCCCTTGCTAGGACTTCAAGTGTCTCCATGCTATTCATGGTATACCTCTCTCCATCCCACAAAGTGCCCAGCTTATCCTTCTGCGTTTGTTGGGATAGTATTTTGTTGATCCTACTTGCTTCAGCAGTGGAGTTAATAAAGTTATATTTTAACACAATATATTATTTGTTTCCTTCCTTTTATCCTAGATACATAAATAAAAATATTTCATTGAAAAAATATAACCCGTTACATAAACGTATTCACATATCACACATGGCCTTGTCAATGACACAGCCACACACCGATTTTTTTTTTTTCTTTAGATGTATCTTACTTCTACTTCTTTTCTTTCAACAATAATTGAATTTTCACTTAAGGTATGCAAGATGGTTTAGAAGGATCAAAACAATTAGGATTGATGAATTAATTGCCATTTCTATTAGGATTATTTTATTAGAATACTAGTTTTGAATGCTAATCATTCATCTTCAGTTCTAAAACATATAAGATTTTCAATACATCAGTACTATGTTACATAGGTCTATTAATTTTGGGTCTCATTATAGCATGCTCTTATATGTTCCTTTACTCATTGATTTACCGATCATCCAGTTTTTCCCATGTATTTTGATTCCCAGTCTTTACATTTTAGTTTGTATACACTGCTTTTTAGTCTTTAGGTGAAGGGAAGTATGATGGCAATGGTTTATCTATTTTAAAATGCAGCGTTTAAACCTAAGGTTTTTAATTCCTTTCCGACTTTGGTGGATATTGGGCCATCAATATCAAAATATATTTCTTCGGGGTAGCTTTAGCCTCTGTGGGTGTTATGTATATATTATTCATATTTTTTTTTAAATATTGTCAATTGTGATTTTATTGTATCTGTTATTGCTGGCTATAGTGTATAAGGTTTGGATTTCTTTGTCATCATTTTTTTATGTGTTAGGGGTCTTAAATTTCGTTTTAAAAAACTATTGATTTGTCTGTTCGCCCCAGACCATAGGCATATTATGTCAACAAAATACCGATACTAGTATATGATGTGTTAAGCTAATTTTTAATTTTCCGAGTGAAGGATTTTTCGTTCCAATGTGTCCATAAAAAGGTCTACCAGAAGGGGTGAAAGAGGGGCCCCCTTAGGTAAGCCTTCTTCCTGTTTATAGAATTAATTGTCCGATGGGAAGTAATTATGTTTTATGCAAACTGTCATTAAATTTTTTAAAATAAAATAAACAAAATTCACCCATCAATTACAGAAATTTTTTTTTTTTTTAAATTACCTTTTCCAGTTCCCCAAGATGCTTGAAGGAGATTCCATTTGGCCAATACTTCATCTCTTTCATCGCCAAACATGCAGCAATTATATACCGAGCTGAGAATAACTTCTAGTTCTGAGGAGCTCTGTTGGGGTTGCTGAGCAACTAAGTAACAAAAAATAAGTCAAGGTTATAAAAAAACTTTTTGGAACAAAATAGAGAATCTATTCATTGACAAATATATTTTAATCAAAGTTATAAATACATACAGTTATTCAGTAACTGCACCAAATGGATAGGGATATTGCTAATTTTGTGATATTTACTTTGCCAAGCACTCATATAGGGTGTATAGTAGATGACAATAAGCAAGATGAAGAAACTAGATCAAAAATGTAGTTAAACACTGCCAACACCGCATGTTTCTATCTCATTCCATTTCAGACATATGCCATTTCAAAGGTTATTTAGAGAAAACCGTGGTTTTTGTAGGAAAACCTCAATTTTCTCTGTATTCACACATTTTGTTTCAACGTTCCATCACAGTTTTGAAATCAGCATTAAATTTTCTCAAGTCTTATGCACATCCAATGTTCATAAGTATCTTTTTAAACCGCAATAACAAATCAAGAAATAAACATTTTTAAAAAGTTTAGTAAGCGAAAAATTTTCAAGGATCACTACTTTTCCAAAAAAAATACTGCAAGCTGCCGAATCACACGAAAGTTGTAAAATTTACTTTCCAACAGTGTACTCAGAACTGCAAATATCTCTCAATTTTGAACTGCAATTCGAATGGGAAAAAAAAAAAAAAAAAACTGATGTCATGGTTATTTTGTATTTGTACACACCCTGTATACAAGGATAATTTCAAAACTGTTAGTATTAGATATTTAATATATTAATAGCCCAGTCAATAAAGGTTTCATGTCGCAACTAATTAGAAGAAAGCTGAATTTTTGCAGGGTGTTAGTACATAAAGTATACACTAACAAAACCTTAAGTCCTGACCTCCACCCCTTCAGCGACATTACAAGTACAGAACTCTGGTTATATGCGGACAGCTCGAAAAGTAATTATGCTATCAGGGTATTATTTTTTTTATTTTACTCCTAACAATATTAAAAACAAATTATGTTATATACACTTTTTATGTAGATAGCTTAGTTTCACCGTAATACTTAATCTTATACAGAAAAGCAAATTCAATAAATTAAATATTTTTATCATTACATCTTGGGAAGAAATGTGTTAAACAAAACTTATAGATAATATAATTAGCTTTAAAATGTGTCTCATAACCCATGCCGTTAAAACGATGGCTTCATAAAGAGTGTTGAAATAGTAGTGGATGCTGCGCCGCTGCTACTGGCTGGGCCGTCCTGAGGTGCACTACTGCATATACTGCTGTTCATGATCATGAGTAGTCATTCAATTGAAGTGGAGCAACAATGTAATAACTTTTATTTTTAGGTTATTACTTCCAAAGTACCAAAGGGGGTCAGGATTTGTGTTTTTTTACTTTATGTACTAAAACTAGTATATACTTTATGTACTAAAACCCTGCAAAAATTCAGCTTTAGTTGCGACAAAACATATTTTCTTGCCTTCATTGACTGGGCTAATAAGGTTCATAGGTTTCAGTTATTAAATAAAAACAACTATTTTGGCGACGTTTAGAGACTATATTGTTCTCATAATCATGCTCTACAGTGAAAGGTTCCAATAAAATTATATAAGTTACACAAGTTATTTCAAAACATAAAGTTAGCTAAAATATAAATATATAACAACTTACGTTAGAATAATTAAATACATTTAATTACAAAATATGGAGGAGTAGGAAACTCTTTACAATGTTACTGGTGGGTATGCTACTGGTATCTATTACTAAATTATAACAATTCTAGAACACAACTGACCTGGGGAATTTTTGAAAAAAAAAAAGGTAAAGGTCGAGAGGGTTGGTTTTCCCAAAAACTGGTGGTATTTCAAGATACAGGTACAAAAAGGATTGTGTAATATATAAATGGATAAATGATTTATATGATGTATATTAATGTAAATGTACATATTGGTCTGATTTTTTATTTATTGCATGATTTTTAAATTTTTCTATGGTTATCATTTCTTTAATATTTCGTTTTAAATTATTTTGTTCATGGTGAATAATTTTGGGAGAATCAGATTTAAAAGAATGTTTTGTTTGCCCGTAATATGTGGTGAGAACAGTTTGGTCAGGTTTATTTGGGTTTTTAGCCTTGGAGTAAAACTGTATTTATTATGTTGATAAACACGTCGTTTGAGATATTGTTCCGGTGTACCAAAATAAGACTTGCCACAACTATCTTCACAAAGTATTTCATAAACAATATTAGACTGTAATTCTAACTTATCTATATCTTTGGTTTTGGTGAATAATTTATCAATGGTGGAGGTATTTTTGAATGTGACAGTGTAGTCAGTTTAGTAATAAATACAGTTGTACGTTTATAACTAAACACCCAAATAAACCTGACCAAACAGCTCTCATCACACATTACAGGCAAACAAAACATTCTTTTAAATCTGATTCCCCCAAAATTAATCACCATGAACAATATATTAAAGAAATGAAAACCATAGAAAAATTGAAAAATCACGCCATAAACAAAAAATCAGACACTCTAAATTTCAACACATGTTATTCCATTTTAATACATTCAGACTAATAATATACATCATATAAATCATTTATCCATTTATTACACCAAAATACGGAAATCCTTTTTTGTACCTGCATCTGGGAATACTACCAGTTTTGGAGAATCCCTACACTACCCCCCTACACTTTTTTTCAAAAATTCCCCAGGTCAGTTGTGTACTAGAATTGTTATAATTCAGTAGTCGATACCGTATCCACCAGTAATACTGTAAGTAGTTTCATACTCCTCCATGTTTTGTAATTATATTTATATAGTTATTCTAATGCGTTGTTATATATTTGTATTGTGGCTGGTTTTGTGTTTTGAAATAACTTGTGTAACTCATATAATTTTGTTGTAACCTGTTTTTTCACTGCAGGGCATGATTATGAGAACAATATAGTCTCGAAACATCACTGAAAAAGTTGTTTTTATTTATTGACTGAACCTCAATAACCTTAGTAAACATATATACACTCGAGTGCAAAAAAAAACCGGCGCACCTTGAATGTTCGCATATTGTTTGTTTTTTCTCTTTCACAACTTAATAAAATTTGCCAATTTTTTTAATATATGTAGCGGATATATTCTGTTTATATGACACAAAAGGACAAATAATAAAATATGCAATTTAAAGCAAAAAAAATTATCAAACAAAAAAGTAAACATTTATTGATTTTATGATCAAAAAATAAAACCTCTAAACTTCGTTTACAATATGCAAGAAACGCACAATTCATGGTCTTTAATATCGAGTGTTTCCTTCTCTTGCTTGAATAACAGCCTGCATCCTTGCAGGCATGCTCCTCATAAGATTGGCCACTCGATCTTGAGACATCTGCTCCTATTGTTCTTCTACGGCAGTTCTCAGCTTCTGGAGGGTTATGTTGCTGTCGGATGGCCTTCTTAAGATGGTCCCACAGATGGTCTATAGGATTGATACCCGGGCTGCGAGTTGGCCACTCCAAGGTTCGGATACTGACCTCATCAAGGAAGTCACTAACAGCATTGGCGACGCGATGCAATGCATTATCATGCATAAACATAAAATTAGGGCCCATGAACGGCGCAAAAGGGACTACATACTCTTCAAGGATGTCTCTTATATAAGTTTGTGCATTGAGGGATGGCCATCGGAACACAAGGAGGTCTGTGTTCGCTTCTAACAAATCCCTCCCCACACCATCACCGACACTCCTCCGAACTGTACTGTACCTACAACTTTGCACTGAGTGTAGCGTTCTCCACATTTTCTCTAGACTCTATCTTAACCATCTGAAGCATGTAGACTAATTCTAGACTTATCTGAAGAGAGGACAGAGGCCTAATCAGCTTCAGTCCAGGCAACATCTCTCGAGCAAAACGGAGTCGAGCTGCTCTCTGAGCTGCAGAGAGGAGAGGGCTGGAAGCAGGAATATTAGAGTATAGATTCATTTCAGCCAGGTGTCTACTTATTGTATGCACGGAGACATCCACACCTTGAGCAGCACGAAGCCGGTGGCAAGCCATTACAGATGTCTGGAAGCGGTTCCTTGAGTCTCCATTTTAATAAATCGATTGTATGCTTGGTTTGTTACTCTCGGCCGACCTGATCCCGACCTCCTCGAGTAGCTGCTTGTCTCCAGGTACCTCTGGATTGCACCGATAGCCTGGTACACCGAGAGCATGGCCACGTATCGCTGACTTCTTCCATCCTCAATTAACGCTACAATTTGAGTGACTACCGTGGCATCCAACACCATATTGGGTAGAATTGGATTAGTGTGGGTCAAAGAAAATTAAAAAAATTAGAAAAACTACACACAGGTGTTCATTGCACTCTTCTAAAGAACTGAAGGCTAACTAGGAATATGTTGATTTGCAAACTTGGGGCCTTCTTTGTTATTCCTAGAGAAGATTACTGCAAAGGATTATTGCAATGTTATCACTTATGCCCCGGCCTATATGTGTGCTGGTTAAATCACAACATTATTCTGTTAGTTAATATTTTTTTAATAAAAATCAAGGTGCGCCGGTTTTTTTGCACTCGAGTGTATATATATATATATATATATATATATATATATATATATATATATATATATGACTTAATCGTGCAATAAAGTATCCCACCGAAAAATATAAACAAACGGAAGAAAATAAAGTAGTAGACCTTCTTTTAACAAATGGATATCCTCATAGACTCATTTGTAACCTACTAAAACAAATACTCAACAGAAACAACAAGAAAATAACAATATAACCATTCCATATATACAAACCCTATGAGAAAGACTCAGAAAAACACTCACAAATAACCATAAAACTGACTACACTGTCACATTCAAAAATACCTCCACCATTAATAAATTATTCACCAAAACCAAAGATATAGATAAGTTAGAATTAAAGTCTAATATCGTTTATGAAATACCATGTGAAGATAGTTGTGGCGTCTTATTTTGGTACATCGGAAAAATATCTTAAACGACGAGTGTATCAGCATAAATACAGTTGCACATATATAAATAAAAACTCGAACAAACCTGACCAAACAGCTCTTACCACACATTACAGGCAAACAAAACATTCTTTTAAATTTGATTCCCCCAAAATTATTCACCATGAACAAAATAATTGTTGCCGCGTAAAGAAGTTTAGGCAAAATAGCTCCGTGATATATCGTCTTGAGGACCTCTGATTTGAGGACCCCAAGAGATCCTAGCTGTCAGTGTTAGTCTGTTAGTGGTTTGCAAAGCCTGGTTTGTAAACATTATCTATGTGTCGTTTCCAGTTCATTTTTCGATCGTACAGTACTCCTAAATATTTTAATATGTCACGTTGGTTTTTATTTGTAATGAATTTAATCGTATATTTAGTTTTGGATTGTCCGTTTTCGAGAGAATATTATATATTCTGTCTTTTGTGAGTTAAAGTTCAGGTTTATTAAGAGAAGCCCACCTTGTTAGTCTAGATAAAAACAAGATTAGTAGAAGCTTCGAGTTCGTCTATGTTCCGACGCTTTTACTAGTACCAGGACGTCATCGGCATAAACGATTAATTTTAGTGTCGATTGGCAATTCAATTAGAAAAATTGTATAAATTAATATATTCAACAGGATTGGTGATAAACTAGATCCTTGAGGAGTCCCCATACTCAACCTTTTATCAATGGTAAATGAATTAGTTTGTATAACCAATCGCCTTTTTTCAAAATAATTTTGTAAATGGTCAGATAAAGATTTTTTGGACATTGATGTCTTAAGATTTGTTAAAATCGCTGTTCCACCAAGCGTTGTCGAATGCACCTTTAGTATCCAAACTTACAACTAGCAAATGTCTTTTTTGGTCTAAAGTCGTACTGAATTTGTTCTGTTAACGCATGCAAGGCGTCATCTGTTCCTGGTCTGCGGTCGAAAAGCGAACTGATTTTTACTAAGTATTTCGTTTTGTCGATAAAAAGTGCATTAATAGATTTTTAACAATTCTTTCCAATATTTTTCCCAACGCAGGTAACATACTTAGTGGTCTTATTGAGCCAGGATCTTTTTTGGGAATTAATACCAGTTTAGCCATTTTCCAAATTAGTGGGAATTCTCTTCTACTGCAAGAAAAACTTTAATATATTTCACAAATAAAACGATGGGGAAAATTTCAGTTACTTTTTAGACTATAACTGCCCAGAGAAATCTTATCCAAACCTGGTGATTTATGTGGAGGTATGTTTTTGATAATTTCTGGTATTTCTCCGTCTTCAAGTGGTAAATCATCATGTGCCAGGAGGGGTGACTATATTATGCCTCATACATTTTTGTTCTTACTGTGTCACTGTCAGTATTATCGTCTTGAATTACTTTATTGAGTATGTAAGTAAGTGTTTCTTTTGAATTGTTTGTATATTCACCATTGTCAGCTAAAATTGTTTGTAATGTCGTCCTATTTTTTAATTTTTTTTGAAGCCCATTTGTAGGGCCAATTCCAGGCTGATGAAATTGCAGCGAATGATTTCCACGATTCCACCTTTGATTTTTTTAGTAAGTGAAGGTAAACGCGTTTTGAATCTAAATAATCAATTTTTCCTAAATTTCTCTTAACTGTATGTCATTAGCTGTTCGCTGATATAATCTCTCCGGAGTCTGTTTGTCTTTTTGCACAAATTTGGTTAATTCATCGTTCCACCAGGGGACTTTCTTATGCGATGTGTTCAAAATGTCGTTTTCCTCGAGTTTTTTAAAAGTCATATTGCTGGCTTTAATTAAAGCGGTTGTAATTTTTTTTTGGCAATGGTTTCTGTTGTATTTCCGGTGTATAAGAGTGTTATTATTTTTGTTCTAACTCTTCTATTCTAACTCCTCTTCATTAAACATTAAAAATTGTTTTCGTAATTGGACACATAAGTTAATTTTAAATTTATCCCAATCTGCTTTTTCAGTGATATAAAGGGAGTGGACTGCCGATTGGTTATTCGACACCTGGCTACTGCTATTTATTAGTATTCGTAAGTTACACAATTATGGTCCGAAAAGTTGGTTTCATTGGAAATTTTCCAATTGTTTATTTTAAAACTTCTCAACATATTAGTATTGGCAAGAGGTTAGATCAAATATTGCTTTTTCCCATGTTATTTTCGAAGGTAGTCAAATCTGATTCCAGATTTAATCCGAGCGACGAAAGGGCTACGACAGGGTGATGCCCTTGCGTGCCTGTTGTTCAATACTGCCCTGAAGAAGGCCATGAGGGAGTTGGGTATACAGGTTGGGCACACAATTTTCAATCGAAGTGTGCAACTCGACTTATGCGATGTTGATATTGTTGACAGGTCTCAACGCACTGTCAGGGAAGCATTTCAGGCACTGGTGGCTCCCACAAAGAAATTTGGACTGGAAGTGAACCAGACAAAGACTAAATATTTGGCGACCGAGGAGACGCCTGGACGCAATACAACAGTGACATTTGGTGACTACACATAAGAGCAAGTCACTGACTTCATATATCTTGGTTCGATGGTAACCCAAGACAATCGTGCAGAAGTTGAGATTATAAGAAGAATGATGTCTGCCAACAAATGCTATTATAGCCTAAGTAAACAACTTGGTCGCCGCATCCTCTCACGTCAAACGAAGCTGCACTTATATAGAAGCATAATACGCCCAGTTCTAACATATGGCTCAGAGACATGGACTACAACCAAGAGTAGTGAACAAAATCTCCTTGTTTTTGAGCAGAAAATCCTCCGTAGGATATTTGGAGGAGTTTTGGTGGACGGAACCTGGAGGAGACGCACAAACCAAGAGGTATACGGTTCATTTACGGAACAGAATGTCCTTCAGATCATCAAACTGGCCCGATTAAGTTGGGTGGGACATGTGGATCGCATAGGTGAAGAAGAATTACCCGGGAAGCTATTGAAGGAACCGCTTCATGGAACAAGAAGAAGAGGAAGGGCGAGATGCAGGTGGAAGGATGGAGTTGCGACTGACGCTTGGAGCATCCTGGGATTGCACAACTGGATGGTGGCTGCACAAAACCGTGACGAATGGCGGAAGTTGCTGGCGGAGGCCCAGACCCGGCAACGGGTTGTAGCGCCGAGATAGATAGATAGATAGATAGATACCAACACACACATAACTATTTATACGGACAATATGAATGTAATACTCTCAATTAAAAACTCAACTATTCATGACAGACTTACTGAAGAAACTAGAATAAACTTGACTAAACTAAATAGCCAACACAAGAAAATAATCAATGTTGTTTGGATTAAGGGTCATTCAGGAGTAGAAGGCAACGAGAGAGCTGATGCTTTGGCAAAGTCAGCGGCTTACAATGACCTTTCAGTATCAATTGATAAGGTCCCTATCTCTTTAATAAAAGGAGATACAAGAAAGGACTCTATAATTAAATGGAACAATATGTGGACCGCTTCTGAAAAGTCTCCAAGCCTCCATCGATTCGTTCCCAATACCACACCGCAAAATTATAGACGTATACCAAGCACTGACTACAAGCTGACCCAAATACTTTCAGAACACGGACAAACCAAACAATACTTAAAACGCATCAACATACTAAACAATGACAGGTGTCCTCATGATGGACAGGTTCACAATTTCCGACATTTAATATATGACTGTAAAGGACTTGACAACATTAGAGCAAGACATACAGAACATTATACTAAAACACTGAAATTAGCCAGAAACAGAACAGAGACTTACGACCAAATTTAAACCTGATTTTGTACAATTTATTAAACAAATAGACTTTAACAGACTGACTGAGGAATGTAGGAAGGCAGTATAATTGTGCTTTAGTAGGCAGTGTCTTGTTGTGCTTTAGTTTCATTTGTTTATTTATATATATTATTGTGTGTTAATTATGGAATTATTATTTTGTAAAAATTGTATTAACGTTAATTTGTTTAGGTTTCTTATTATTAACTTCTTTTGTTTTTATGTTTTATTTTATTCTTTATTTTATTTATCTGATTGTACAAAAAGGGCAATAAGATGAAATTGAATTTATAAAAATGTAAACCAATGAACTTGGTAATATGTGTAGTATGCCTAAAAACAGGTGATGCATGTAAATACGATAAATAAATTCTCCTCTTATGGGGTTGCCAAAAGAGGAAAAAGAGAAAAAAATAAATAATATATATATATATATTAGTGCTTGGCAAAGTAAATATCAGAAAATGAGCAATATCCCTATTATATTATAAAAGGTAATACCTTGTGTCAAACCACTGCCAAGACCTCCAGAACCCAACGAACCTAACCCTGTGCTAGTAACAGATCCAAATCCAGTTCCAATTGGTTTAGCTCCAAAATTTCCAAATCCTAAAAAATATGAGAAAATTATTGAACATTAAAATTTGCATAAACTTTGTTTTTCTTATACAAATAAAAAAGGATCATAAAAATAGTTACAAATGAAAATTTTTGTTTAAAAAAAAAAAAAGGTAAAACATCATTTCAAATGTAAAATTCTTAATTTACAGATCCATCCAATAAAAACAAAAAGTATTAATTTGTTAGTAATTACAATACTTAATATCAACTGCATCTGGGAAACAGGTCTAAGGACCACAATTTTTAAAAATTTTCCCAGAAATAAGTATCCACTTTCTATGAACATGCAGAGAGAACAAGTATATTTTAGTACCTGTTGATGGGGTGGTACTCGACTGACCGAACCCAGAAAATAATGAAGGAGCAGTAGTTGTTGTGGTGCCAAACGTAGATGTTCCAAAACCACCAAATCCTGTACTAGCTGTCGTTGTAGAAGTAGATGTAGTACCGAAACCAAAATTAGGCTGTTGTGTTGTAGCAGTTCCAAATGTAGTACCAAATCCCCCTATATTACAATATTTCTTGGATTTGTTTTAATTTTGTTCATTTTTTAAAACAGTTACTAAGGAGAAAATAGCATGCAACTGAGAACATGTATACATAACATGCATACACAAAGCATGCAATTACAAATATTTTAAAACTAATTCAGTTGAATAGAAATGTCTTTGTTTCTTTTTTTACCAGATAAAGCTTTCTTTATCAGATAAATGAATTAACTTTAAAAATTTCATCACTGAATTAAAGTCCCACTATAATATATACAAGCTATAACATACACAGCTATCATTTGCTGAAATAGTTTTATATATATATTTAATCACCAGACAACATATAAAATTATCAATGAAAAAGTATGTTAAAAATCATGAAATTTATTTTTACACAAATAAGTGGTGGATACAAATATGATGAATTTATTTTATTTAGGTTTAATAACAATTTTGCAACAGGTCTGGAATAAATAACATACCAAAACCAGATGCAGTTGTTGTAGTAGTGGTTCCAAAGCCAGTAGTAGCAGTTGGTGCAGTTCCAAAAGAGAAGCTTGTACCAAATCCACTGCTAGCTACAAAAAAAAAAAAAAAAAAAAAAAAAAAAAAAAAAAAAAAAAAAAAAAAAAAAAAAAAAAAAAAAAAAAAAAATCACTGAAAAAATATATATTCTCTAAAAACAGAAAAAACTAATAAGTAAAGAACATCATCTAAGACTGTGTTCAGAAAATGAGACAGCAGGTGCAAATCGTACATTCCCTTGAATCTGAAGACGAACGAGCCGTGCATGTTAAGAAAGCCGCCGAATATGAGCGAAACACACTGCTCTCGAAGCCGAAGAACAAAGGTCTATGCGTTTGCAACATATGTATAATAGATCATATCAAAACTGTTTGTACAACGAAATTAGTATCAGATTCAACATTATTTTCAGTTCAGTCCATGGATGATCAGTTCCTGGAAAAAAACAACCATGAGGTACCATAATCTGAGGTTTCTTCATTAAAACCAAAATAGCTTCTAGTGACAAATGTTATATAACAAAAATATTTTCCATTAAATATCAGATAGGAAAAATTTTCCATCTGAGCAAAACCAAGAGAGCTAGAATGTGTCAAAATGTTACCTTTATGAGTGTGAAAAAGAAAACTATAGACCCCTAGCCAAAAGACATATCAATATAAAAAAAAAATAAATAAATAAAAAAATAAAGAGAGAGAAAAGTAGTAAGTTACATATGCATTCCACATATATCATCTATAAGTTTGTTATTGACTAATCATAAGTAACTATAAACCAATGAAATAAAAAGCTACCCTTCATTTATTTATCTTGGTTCTTTATAAATTATAAAATATGAAATACGTAAGGTTTGAGTGAAAAGATACTTATTCTTTAAAAAATTAGGTACAAAGAGATCTCAGAGCACTAGAGAAAAAAGTAACAAGAAACAAGTTACATGTTACACAAATTAATAATTTCGAATTGCAACGTATCTTCTATCTAAGATAGAACATTTAGTAAGATAATTCAGATTCTTATACTAAAATTAACAAACAACCATATAGGATACTATATTAAAGAGGGCAGTTTTAGGTAAAGTAATAATTCATCTACATTTAAATAAATAGATTTTGTTTAACAAACCTATATATTTATTAAAAATAAATAATTTAAGATAGTAAAAATCACAGTCTTATAAATAAAACTTCTCATAAATTTTCAATTGTTTGCAGTAATGTTGGACAGAGTTGCATATAGGTGGGAATAATCTCAAAGTAATATTACCTGGAAGTTTAAAAAGACAACAAATTTTTAGATTATAAACTTAAGAAATGACCAACGGTTTGAAATACCAGCAGAGCTGCCAAAAAATCTTGTAATTTTATAATTGGCAAATAATGATATAGAATACATTAACATGGAGAGCCTAAAAAATATGGTAATATACTATGCATTACCATGCATCTTGTTTATTCATTTAATAAGATGTTATAAAATGAATAAACAAGATTTTTAAATTTAATTCATACTGAGTTTGATAGAAGCAGTCCAGTACGAGTCTCAATTTAAAAAAAAATCTCGAGTTATAATAATGTTAACATTAAAAAAAATGGTGCTCCATTTTGACAATTTTATTATTACAGTGTTATAAATATTACAGCTTTCAACTTCTACTTATAGAACTTACTCAACAGATACACAAACCCAAAATTTTTAGTAAGATGTGAATCTAAACAATGAGAATTTAATACATTCTACAGTTAATACTGTCTAATACTACAGTTAATTTTGAACATTAATAATTAAAAGAATAACATTGGTTGGGTGTAGTTCAGCAGACGCCCCCATTTTCAAATGCCTATTTCTTCCATGTCACTCCACCAAAACATAAATCCAATTAGTGCTATTTAATCTACATTTGACAAATTTTTGTTTAATATTAAACTCATTGAAGTGTTTTAAGTTATCCTGTAAAAAATATTATGTTAAAAAAGTTGGGGGCATCTGCGGAACTATTTACCAAGGGAAACAGTTCCGTAGACGCCCCCAGGGAAAAAATATTATTTACAAGTTTGGATTATAATTAAATATACTAATTAATTCAACACATCTTATTAGGGTCTCTAACAGCTCGTCTCCAAAGATATTCACACAAGTGTGAATATAAATTTTGGGAATTCCTCGCTAAACTGATCTCCATGGTGATTCTATGTTTTGAGTGTGGGAAAATGAATTAGGATCTATAAAATGCAAGCTGTTTCATTGTCTGGTGGGCGTGTCCCATATTTACAAGCTGTGTGTAGCTTCTCCGTTCGTCTGTAATGATAGTGCTTCCCAGTTTGACATTTTTTATGATCAGAGGTAGCTAAGTTGCAGCGTCACGCTTATTGTGAGGGCAAGTTTTCATCCGGAACTTCTTTTGCCCATCCCGTTCTATCATCCCCAGAATCCAAATCCCGTCCACAATCCTTCCTCTATTATATATCCTTGCCACAGTGATATTAAGAGTCACAATGATTATTTTGTTGATATAGCGGGTTCGAGATTAGAGATTAAATCGGTGACACAATAAACAAAAATGTTGAATTTTAGTTGTAACCTATGATGATATTTTAACATCATTTTACGTAGCAAAGGGATGGGGGCGTCTACGGAACTTTTTCCTTTGGTAAATAGTTCTGCAGACGCCCCCAACTTTTTTTAATTAATATTTTCAACATAATAATTGTATTCACTTTAAAAAATTAAGTATGAGAAGAAAATTGGTTAAATGTAGATTAAATAGCACTAATTGGATTTATGATTTGGTGGTGTGACATGGAAGAAATAGGCATTTGAAAATGGGGGCGTCTGCGGAACTACACCCCATTGGTTTCATAAAGAGCCAAGACAACATAAATAATACACATTATAATCGTTCTTGGGTGCAAAACAACATACATTATTTTAAAAATTTCAACAAAAATCTTATTTTTCTTCAAACACTATAAAATTATGGTACCAATCTCTCACGACACGTTTTCAATAGGTATTTCAGAATAATTTTTATTTTGCAGTACATTTAACTGATAACCAATAACTGATTTCAAACAACAGGTTAATCATAGCAAATTGAATTTAGCAAATTTACAATAAATATAAAGAAATTTAGATTCTGAATACAAAAAATATGCATAAATTAGTTGAATATGTTAAATGAACACATTTAGATATTAGAGGAATACTAGGGAACATAAAACTTAAATAATAATCCAATTATAACCTGGCCAAAGGGTAATCAGTCTTTGCTGAAAGATTAAAATATCTTTATTTGGGGTCTTCAGTAACATCAGCACAAATTACAAGGTTATCATAACCCAAACTTAAAATATCTCCACCTTTCTGCAAAATTAATTGATAATGGCAGTTTTAAAAGGAATTAAAATCACTGACGTCTAAAGTTTAGAACAATTGGTGTTGAGTAAAATTATACTTATTATATTTTATGCAATTCCTCAGAAAAAAAAAAAAATTATTAACATTCCTCATATTTATTTTCAGAAAACTATAAGGTAAATAAGTTTCTAAATCAGTTCAAAAAATTAACAACAATCTATTTCAAAAGTAATAGATATTTTTAAGAAAATGTAGCTTCAGAGCCACCAGATTTAACTTAACAATACCTAAAAACAAGCCCTGAAACGGTTGATTTATTACTAAACTAAGGAAAAATGTTTCATCAATTAAGGTACTTTACACTATATATGAATTATCTCAAACTTAAAGTCATCTTCATAGAAAAATCTATTTTAGACTCAAAAACAGTAACATTACACTCACCAACAAAAAAGCTAAATGATTAATGAAAACAGTAAGGAATTTGGATATCATATGCATCCAATAAAAGCACCATATACCACAATGGAGTTGGATTTTTGAAAAAATTCAAAAATATCCATAATTTCTTATTGATAATGATAATACCATTTCCTTTTCTAATAGTGAAATGGAAAGCAGAGGAAGATAACTTTTATGAGCATTATGGATGAATATGCAGCTATGCATGTGAAAGAAAAGCAAAATATTACAAATGTGCCTGGGACCATTGATAAACTACCTGAATCATGTTTTGTTTTTTTTCTATTTATGTCTGAATCCGTGGAACAGTCAGTTATTGAGAACTTACGTTTAGATGCAGTTGTGCTGGTACCGAAACCAAAAGTAGAAGCAGTTGTTGTAGCAGAAGTACCGAAAGTAGGGGTGGTGCCAAAATTAAAAGCCATATTTAGATTAATAACATTTGTTCACCTCACAATTTAGACTGAAAATAACAAAACATTGTCCAGAACCCGGGAAGCAGCAAGATTCTGGGGGTAACCATGTAGAGGTTACGCTGAAAGAGAAATGATATACTACAATCATGGAGTTATATACTACAATACTTCTTGATTTCAAATTTATTTATTTTTTTATTTTTTTTTACACAAAAGTAATTACGGATTTGGGGAAATTATTTGCTACAGTTATAATAATACTATTCTGTGTTGGTTTTATTTCATAAAAATACTACAAAGCCCTATTTAATGTTTGTTAAGTCATTAAATTTATAAATGTTCCCTTAATCTATGGTCTCTTTTTAAGAAGATTTATTCTGTATTTGAATTAATTTTTTTATTATTAATGAGACATTTGCAATATTCTTTACAACCTTTTCTGCTAGGTCTCCAGCCCCTTCACGCGCCCAGAATACATCTTATCCAGAATATCCATAACACCATTTTTAGTTGTACAAAAACTGTTAAAAGAAACTTAAGAGAAGAGAGAAAGTATTCAGAATTTTTAAAGGTCGGTTTCTTATGCTTTTAGTAACTCGAAAACTCTTGCCTCTAGCGAAAATATGATTAAGTACCGTAAAATGGGGTCACATTAGTATGGTGGGGTGAAATTGGTACACAATTATTTCTGTGCTGATTTCCTTCCGGCAGGTTGTGTCGACTTTTACCAAATGAGTGAGTCGTTTCGTGGGCTCTCGTTTGGTAAAAGTCGGCTCAACAACCTGCCAGAAGGAAATCACCACAGAAACAATTGTGTACCAATTTCACCCCACCGTACTAATGTGACCCCATTTTACGGTACTAAATTAATTTTTTTTTTCTGGGATCAATACTTAAGAAGATATAGTGGAGGGAATATGGAAAATGTAAAAAAAAAAAAGTTTTAATTGTTAAAATTATATATTTATTATTAAAATTGCAATGTTTATTGCTGCAAATGAATAGTTTATTATTATTAATTGAATGCTTATTGCTAAAAATAAAAATATTGTCGTTAAGCCTAATATGTTTATTATAGTACATGGAAATTAGCATTCGAACCAAAAATAAAAAGGTCTGACTACTGCATATTGTTCACCAACCTGAGCTGTAAATGTGGTTTAAGGACTTCTTTGAAATATCTTCAGGTTTGGGCAGGGGAGGGGGAGTGTTGAAAATTGTATGTATTTAGCATTTTGATACAATAACTCAGGAACCGTTACTTTCAGAACATTTTGTGTTATATACATTATTAAAGCTAAGCAAATTTGTAATCAGTTTGGTTCCATTCATTTTTTGGTCTGATCAATAGTTTTAGAACTGTGAAGAAAGAAAAATTGGTTAAGTTGCGGTAAGTCGCTCTTTTCCTCAAAGACACGTTTGTCAGTACTCTTTTGGCTATAACTTCCGAATTATTTGTCTAATCTCGAATTTCTTTTTCCCATCTTAAAGCTGGTTTGATAAATTTATTATCAGATTGCAGTATTTACTTTACCCATTGACTTTTAATTAACTATCATTCTGTTTAAGTTCCTTCAATTTAAATTGTTTGTTTATTTCGTTTAACGTCACTTTATGCTGCTTTGGCTAATCGGACGATGCTACGGTGGGAATCCTAAATTTTGCCTATCCAGGTATAATTAGGATAGGGATCTTTAACGAGTACCTGACATCGCACAGGCTCGGGACCCCCATTTTACGTCCCTTCCGAAGGACGGCATAGCTAGGGATTTTTTACTCCCTTTAAAAAATCCTAAGGTCATCTGCCGGGCTGCGAACCCGCGATCTTGGGTTTAGTAGGTTGCTATGCTAACCACTACACCGCAGGTGACCCCTCAATTTAAATTAATTCAGTAGCCTGTATGCATTATTCTTCATGGCCTTTAGATACTAACTCATTAACTGGTCCTTACTATTTCATTAACTTGGTATCTGCTCAGTTTAAATGTTTGCCAATTATATTGTTGAATTTACTCATTAATTTTTTAATTACCTATCGCTCATTTTAATTTCTTTTAATTTTAATCTTATTTCAATAGTCTTTATGTATTGTCTTCTTTGCCTTTAGATATTGGCTTTATGTTATTGTCTATACTCACCCTGTATATTTATTATTTTCATACCTTTGTTTTTTTATACTCTCTGCAATTTAGTCATACCTTTTTGTTTGTTTCCTACTTCTAGCCCTGATGAAGGCTTGCAATGCAAGTTGAAAGGTTGGCATTACAAATTAATAAACTTATTTTTTAATTGCTGTGTATCTTTATGACTGCGTACCCCAACAATCTACTTCTTTAAACATAAACAAGAAAATAAAGAAATAGATGAAGAAAATATAAATGGAAAAAAATAAAAAATAATTTTTAGAAAAAAAAAAAAAAAAACCGACTTCAAGATTAAACCTACATATACAAACTTGAACTAAAAAATAAAAAATAATATTTTAATTGCTTCGAAACAAAAACCATTAAATGACAATCAACGAAATTATTGACACTTATATACCTATTCACAATTTATGATCATTTATTTTTGGAGTCGTTGCCAGCCAAGAAGACAGTTTAATCCTGCCTTTGCAATACACTTTCGAATGGGCGAGACAGCGGTGTGGCGGTGATGAAACAGTGGGAGGATCTTTAAAATTACCATTTCTTTTCAAATTTTGTTTGTTTTGGTTGGCACCGACTCCAAAAATAAATGATCATAAATTGTGAATAGGGATATAAGTGTCAATAATTTCGTTGATTGTTATTTAATGGTTTTTGTTTCGAAGCAATTAAAATATTATTTTTTTATTTTTTAGTTCAAGTTTGTATATGTAGGTTTAATCTTGAAGTCGTGTTTTTTTTTTTGTTTTTTTTTCTAAAAATTATTTTTTCTTATTTCCACTTCATTAATTTCTTATTTCTCATTTTAATACTAGAAGGTAGACAGAAGTTAATATTACTTTGAACAGGGATTTAGAGTTTCTCCGTAAATGAAGGAGATAACCTTTCCCCTCGAAAAGCAGCTATTAAAACACCGAATAAATCGGAAGAAGGTTAGAATCGATAAAAGTTATTTTGGGCGCGCGTAGGGGTCGGCGGCTGGTAAGTCGACCGTTACCCCTGTAATGTATGTATGTAATGTTTATTGCAATTTAAGCAGTTGATTTATC
The DNA here is from genome assembly GCA_003667255.2 of Euschistus heros. NCBI lineage: Eukaryota > Metazoa > Arthropoda > Insecta > Hemiptera > Pentatomidae > Euschistus > Euschistus heros. The sequence goes on from RCWM02001112.1 coordinate 94,005, forward strand.
TATTATATCTTTTTTTTTTATCTTTGTGTTCTATTTCATTTATGTTAAATATATTGTAGTTATATTTATATATATATATATATATATATATATATATATATATATATATATATATATATATATATATTTTTTTTTTTTTTTTTTTTTTTTTTTATTTGTGTTATATAAAGCTATGTCTATTTGAAAATTTTATTTTTTTAATTTTTTGATTATTTGGAATGTATTTGAATCTGGAATGTATGTTACTCTTTTATAATTTTTAATATGCTTTGTATTATTGATATGTTTCATTATTCTCATATTATTTTCTTCCTTTTGATACACTATTTCAATTTCTTTTATATTATGTTTGTTGTTTATACAAAATATTGTTAGTTTTAAGTGTTTCATTTGGATGTATTGTTTATATGAAAGTGAAAGATATTGTTAAAAACTGTTTCAGTCTGAAGATGGGACCTGATGGTTCCGAAACATGTAACTATGTAATAAATATATTATACAAAGCATGGTTAAGTTGGACAATCTTTATAATAAGGATTTTTTATTTAATACAAAAAATAATTCTATTACCAATATTTATATTAAAATAATGAAATTAGAAATTAAACAAGCATATTGGATCATATATAAAACTAAAAATCATATAATGGATAACATTAGTAGAAATAATATTTCCAAAACACATAAAGAAATTAATAAACATAAACATAAACAACTCTCCGTTGCCTCCACCTCTATACCTATATAATCCAGATCCTTTCCCTATATACCCATCCTTTCAGGTAAAATACAAAAGTCTCTAAGCTCAACCTTTCCCAATCTATGCCCCACAACAAACTTCTGAATATTTACTCCAAACTTAAAGATCCCATAACACTCCCTCTTTGTTCTAATGTCATCTACCGTATTCCTTGTTCCTTCCCCAATTGCAATTCCTCATGTATCGGTGAAACAAAAAACCATCTAAAAACCCCCATTTCACAACATAAACACTCTATCACATCCCATAACCCTTTAGCCACAAACTTTCTGAACACTCCTTATCCCTTAACCATAATTTTGATTTTGAAAAAAACACCATACTTGCTTCATACAGTAACTTAGACAAACCATTAATATTCCAATTCAATTATATTGTTGAATTTACTCATTAATTTTTAATTAACTATCACTTGTTTTTGGCTGATGGGGTAATGCCAAGGCTATTGTTGACCTAGCCAATCCATGGAACAAGGAGGAGAGGAAGGCCAAAGCTGAGGTGGTCGGATGGTGTCTTTGTAGACGCTAGAAACATACTCGACAATTGGAGGAAACGGTTGGAGGAGGCCAAGACCTGTCACCGGGTTGTAGAGCCGTAAAAAAAAAAATCACTTATTTTAATTTCTTTTAATTTTAATCTTATTTCAATAGTCTTTATGTATTGTCTTCTTTGCCTTTAGATATTGGCTTTATGTTATTGTCTATACTCACCCTGTATATTTATTCTTTTCATACCTTTGTTTTTTTTATACTCTCTACAATTTAGTCATACCTTTTTGTTTGTTTCCTACTTCTTGCCCTGATGAAGGCTTGCAATGCAAGTCGAAACGTTGGCATTACAAATTAAAAAACATATTTTTTAATTGCTATATATCTTTATGACTGCATACCCCAACAATCTACTTCTCTAAACATAAACAACAAAATACAGAAATAGATGAAGAAAATATAAATATAAAATTAAAAATTAAAACAAATAAAACTAAAATACCAAATGTTTTAAATGAAAAAATAATAATAGAATACAATCATTTATAGCTAATAATATAGATGGGAATAAGGAGAACATAAGTAATAACAGAATAAAAATGGTAAAGGAATTAATTAATAAGTATGAGACCCTACATTTGATGAATAGAGTTATAAATAAAACAGAATTAGTAAATTCCGGTAACGGAATTGTCTCATTGGGAGACAATTTTTGTTACAATGTTAATAATGATATTAAAATTGATAAAGATATAATTAACTTAATAACGAACTTGGAAGTAATAATTAGTAATGAACTAATAACAGAAAACCATAAAAACTTATTGAGAAATAACATTTGTACAACTATAAACAGCTTCATCAATAAAAATAAAAACAAATACAACGGTAGATATATATATATATATATATATATATATATATATATATATATATATATATATATATATATATATTGTTATGATTTTCTTCAATCGTATATTTTTAATAAAATTATATATCAATAATTAATTGACTTTAACTCATTATTAATAGGGTTCTGTCAATATTCTTTTGAATTATGACTGGAAATATTTAAACAATGTTTTGTGCATACTTTTTATATTTATTATTTTATATATAAACATATTTAAATTTACCTTAATTTAATTACTGAGAGAACCTAAACACTTTCACATATCTAGCCCAGTCTATTCTTGGTTCCATAATCTTCTAAGACTCCAGACACCTAGCTGCCCAAGGTCCATAACCAACTCCTTCTGTCTTCTTCCTTCTCTGTCCTCTAACCAACTGCCCCTTTTTCCTACTTGCCTCAAGGGCTGGTACTACCTCTCCAGGTATTGAAGGTTTCTCTAATCCCTGCTCCTTTGGTTTGGACCCTTACTTCCAATATTTGCTCTTTCTGGACTTAAATTGCAAATATCATTACAACAAAAAAAAAAAAAAAAAATTTGCTCTTTCTGGATATATATATATATATATATATATATATATATATATATATATAGCATAATAGACAATAAAATAATAATTATATAATAATAATAATAATAAATAAATTTATGAAAAACAATAAAGAAATACGAATAGTAAAATCAGACAAAACAAAACAATTAGCAATCATGTACATGGATGACTATAAGAAAAAAATAAATGAAATATTAAATGACAAAAACACCTATAAAAAACTTAGAGTGAACCCTACAAAAAATTATACTAATGAAATAAATAAATATTAGGAAGAAGGGGGTTATATAAATACAAAAGAAAAAACTATATATTGAAGAATTAAAGATTTGTCTAAATAATAATTATTTTATGTATGATGATAAATATTTCAGACAAATACATGGAATTACAATTAGAGATATTAGATGATATGGAAGTTATAGCCATGTCTGATTTTCTGGACCATTTAGTTTGTGGCACTTCCGTGAAACCACACGTATGCTTGCCAAATCCTCGACCTTTTAATTATATTGGTATGGAACCCAAAAAACATGTTAAATGGGAAGAGAAAAAAAAGTATATTATTCAGAACAAATTTAGCTTGCAGTGAGAAAATTTACTTAAATTTGCATGATGTAAACCACCTCTATAAGAATTTTGTTGAATGCTTGCATGAAAGTATGTCTTCTGCCGGCATGCTTGTAATAAAAAAACCACCGACGAAGATAAAGTCTCAGCCTAGTCAACCCTGGTTTGATTTAGAATGCAACAACCTGAAAAGGGAAGTTAGGAGAAAATATAGAGTATTAATTAAATCCAATTTTCTACCGCAAGCATTACAAGAATACATCCAAACAAGGGATTCCTACAGAACATTAATTAATGGCAAGAAAAATGAATTTAGATTTAAAATTATAACAAATCTGCGGGATACAAAAAATAGTAAACAGTTTTGGAAAACCGTTAATTCCCTGAAACCATACAAGCTCAATGAAAATGCAGTAGCCATAGAAGAATGGAGTGAAGTGAATTCTACACGGCACATTACGGTCAGAAGATCATTCAGAGCTTAGAATTCATCCCCTCCACCAATTCAATTCTAGAAGCTAATATAACGCTAGAGGAACTGCAGTTTTGTATCAATCTTTCTAAAAACAACAAATCTCCTGGACCTGACCTTATAATATATGAAAACTTTAAGAATCTCACCCCATAGTGGGAACACTATATTTTGAATTTATTTAATGCTGTTCTTGATCAAGAAAAATTACCTACCCAGTGGTCTAAATCAAAACTCTACTTACTTTTTAAAAAAGGCAATAGAGGCGATGTTGATAATTACAGAGGTATATTCCTACTTAACACGATGGCTAAATTATCTACCACCATCCTTGCGAGGAGAATAATGCTATGGGCGGACTCTCAGAATCTAATGCCTGAAGAGCAAGCAGGATTCAGGAACGGAAGAGACTGCATTAATCATATCTTCACTCTTTCGGCACTAATCAGAATAACGTTCAAAACCGAAGGAAGATATCTATATGCCACGTTCATTGACCTCAGAACAGCCTTCAATTAATTATGGACTCCTTTGGAGAAAGCTTATTACCCTAGGAATCGTAGGAAAAATTGTCAAAATTATTAAAATGCTGTACGACAATGCATCAACCCAAATTTCAGTTAATGGACAACTTTTGGATGATATTGACATCACCTTAGGACTTTTACAGGGCGAAAGTCTGAGCCCAACCTTGTTCTTGCTATTTATCTCCGACATAGTGTAATTCTTCCATGACAATGGAGCAGCAGGTGTAAGCACAAATACATTACACGAGGTGACTATGCTCCTACTAACTGATGATATCATCTTATTAAGTAATAGTTGGCATGGAGCACAGAAGAACATAAAAATATTTCAGGAGTATTGCAGTAACAATTCTCTTACATTAAATGTAAATAAATCCAAAACTCTTGTCTTTCATAAATGTCCAAGGCTTAAACAGCTCAAACCGTTATACTGGCATGATAAGAAATTAGAGTATACAAAAAGGTATACTTATTTGGGAGTTCCCTTCACATCATCTGGAAAATTTAAGCAAGCATGTGAACACTTTATTCAGAAGTCATTAGTTGCATCTGCAAGAGTCATAGACATACTGAAAAAAGGGAAAAGTGACTCTTGGGAAACAAAAAAAAGCTTTATTTGACTCAATGGTTTCATCAATATTGCTTTACGCTTTTGAAGTATGGAGCCCCAATTATCTTGAGGCAATCGAAACGGTCCAACTTAAATCTTTAAAGCGCCTATTTGGTTGGCTCAGGAATACCCCAAACTATATTGTCCATCTCGAAACAGGAAGAGAACAATTAGGCATGAATGTGGTAAAAAAAGATGACAAACCTATGGACCAAGCTCGAGCTTATGCCAAAAGAGTGACTCCCAAAACTCTGTTTTAATAGACTAAAATCACTAGACAAGGATAAGCCTGACATAGACTTTAACTGGGTTTCCCAATTTAGAGCAATAGCTGAGCTAAATGCCTTTACAGAAGAGCTTTCTGTTCACCATACAAACGGACTTCTTCGATACAAAGGCGACATACTGGAAAAAGCACTTAACCAATATTTCTCAGCCGACATTCAAAGAACTCTAAATTCAACTAATTACCCTTTATATAGAATTCTATGCAGTTACAATACTCCCAACCCCGAAACATACCTTACATTTAAAGTTCATATAAAGAAATTGAAATGTGTCAGCCAATTAAGAGTTGCTAATTCAGAACATATCAGAATCAATGGAAAAAATACAACTTTTTTTTTCAAGTCATAAGAAATGTGTATATCTTGCAATCAATTTATCTACAATAGTCTACATCACATTCTCCTTCACTGCCCAGCACACAATTAAAATAGACAACAATTTCTTCAACACTTCATCTTAGAATCTTGTGATAACCAAAGTACCCAAGCTATACTCAATATCGACAGTGTAGAGAAATTACATAAAGTTTACTATTACATGATGGGAGTCCAAAATGTTCTAAATCGTTTATCATAAACCATTTTCTATTAAGTGTCTGTTTTCAGTTTATCTTTAAAGTGATTTTATGTTAATTTATTTTTATTGTTTCTATAATAACACCAGTTTATTCTTCATTCTATTATGTTTTGAAAACCAGAATGTATTAGTGAATTGAATTTTATTTATTTTATTATTTTTTAAATGATATGTTCATTCATTGTAATTTATAGCCAAGTACTATTTGTATGAGGAAGCCCCCAAAGACAAATAAAAAATATCTATCTATCTGTCTGACTATCTACATGGAATTACAATAGGGTCAAGTTTAGGTGTAAACATTAGCGGTATAACATTGAATTATTTAATGGAAAATGTATAAAAAAGGAAAAAATTAACAAACCATTAATATTGGTTAAATATATAGATGATTTATTAATTCTTACAAATAATGAGAAAGAGATGGATGCAATGATTGATAAATTATATAAAATAAAATGCACAAGAAAATAGAATTGACCAGAGAAAACACTAAAGAATGTAAAATAAAAAATTTAAATATGTTAATAATCAAGAATAAGCATATAATAAACACTAAATGGTTAGAAAAGGAAGAATATAGCATTATTGATTATTGAATTTTTTCAGCCACCACCAAAAATTAAATACAATAGAAAATTACATTAAAACAGCAATAAAATTAACGGATGAAATTTATATTAAAGATATAAAAAAATATATCATAAATGACTTAAAAGATAATATGGTGCCAAATAAGATAATAAATAAAATATGGAATAAGAATATAGGTGGAAATAACATAAAAATTAATAAAACCAATACTGAAAATAATGAACTAATAATAATTGATAAAATAAAAAATAAAAAAAAATACACAAAAAACAACGACAAAAAGAAATAAAAAAGGTAAAGTAAAAGAACAAAAGAAAATAACAGAATTTTATTTAAACAACAAACATAATATAAGAGAAATGGAAATAGATGGTCAAAAGGAAGGAAATAATATGGATATAATGAAACATATGAATATTACAAAGTATATTAAAAATGATAAAAAAGTAAAATACATTCCAGATTTAACTAAAAGAATAATAAAAAAATTAAAAGAATATTTTCAAATAGATAGCTTTATATAACAAAAAAAAAAAAAAAAAAAATATATATATATATATATATATATATATATATATATATATATATATATATATATATATATATATAATTAATTACACATAATGAAATAGACCACAAAGATAAAAAAATATATAATATATAAAATCAACTGCTTAAATTGCAATAAACATTACATAGGGGAAACAAAACAAAATTTGTCTAAAATAATCAACCAACATAGAAATGATTGTAAAAAAAAAAAAAAAAATCTGTTAAACAAATAATAATAAAAGAGCACTATTAGACCATGCACAAAATTTAAACCACCAATTTGCTTTTAAAAAGTAGAAATATTACAACATGAAACAAAAACATACAATAGAAAAATAAAAGAGGCAATATATATAAATAAAACAATAGATAAAGCAATAAACTATAAAACAGATACTGAGAAAATAGGAACAATTTATGCTAATATAATAGATAAATTTAAAATAGAATCTAAACGCTATAGAATCCACCTAAACCAGTTAAGGATACCAAAAAATATCTAAATGGTGTTAAGAAACAATGAATCTGTTATACAAGCAGTCCTTAAATTGATCAATGACTCTAAATTAATAGCCAGCCTCTAAACATTTTAATAATCATTTAAATTCAAACTAACAACGGGCGTTGACCTAACAGTTAAAAGCCCTCTCAAACTAACTAAATAAATGATAAATTAAAAATATAAGATTGGCCAACTTAAAATAAATAATAAACAGAATAAGGAATGGACCCTTGAACTCTAATGGGTTGAAGTATTTTTAATGTAACAGTACAATGGACTTGGAGGATGTGGAAACACCAGAAGAATATTAGGTAAACTATATATAACTATTATTGTTATTATTATTGATAGATTGTTAGTTTTAAGTGATTCATTTGGATCTATTGTTTATATGAAAGTGAAAGATATTGTTAAACATTGTTTCAGTCTGAAGATGGGACATGGTGGTCCGGAATATGTAACTATGTAATAAATGTTTTAAGAGGAGTGAAGCTATTTTAAATGAATTCGAAATTTTAATTTAATTCCTAGATTATCATGATATTTTTTTTTATTCTATGTCATTGGTTGGTAAAAAATGAGGAATTAAAAAATTTGGGAAATATAAGTGAGGGTAAGTGTCTATTTAAAATACATTTACTATCTTAATGTGTATTTTCCAAGTTAATTGTAAATTAAAAATCACATAAGTATATTTTGTATTGAAAGGACAAACAAAATTTTAAAAAAAAATTAATAAATATATGTATTTTTTTTTATATATATACAAAACCAGAGATACAAATATTTTTCACTCATTATTTTTAAAATTTCCATTTTGTTTATATATTCTTTAATAATAAATTAATGTAAAGAAAAATAATCGTATATCGGTACTGTCAAATTGCAATTGTGCGAGCCAACATTGACAGTGACAAAGGTAGTGTTGAGTCCAGCCGATATGACTAGAGCTGGGTCATCTCTCCGCAGTTCCAACTGTGTCACTGGCACAACTCGGAAGTAAGACTGGAACGATAGAAGTTAGTAGTGACATTGTCACTGTTGGAATCTTGAAACAGTTGGAACGGCGGAGATAACACCAGCCAGCTCTCGTCCCTGTCAATAACAGTGACAGTGACAGTGACAGTGACAGTGACAATGACAGTGTGACTACTAAGTTCTATCGTTCCAGTCTTACTACTGAGCCGTGCCAGTGACACTGTCACCGTTGGAACTATTTGCGATCACAAAAGTAATTCAAGAGCAGAAAAATAAAAAAATATTATTTTCATTAATTACGCATTTATAAATCAAAATTTAATCGATATTTTTAATATTCATTGGTCTCTTCACAAGTGTGGTTTAGCAGTAAATCTAAACTCACAAGAAATCTGTTGGCCACATGAAGCCATCTCTATCAACCATTATTTTACCTAAAGGACATAACTCCTCTTTATTGAAAATGCTAACCAGTAAAATAATGTAGCTTATTGTGGAGACAACTGAATTTTCGACCCATAAAAAAATAAATAAATTAGATTTGGAGTTGAAAACCAAATATTTCAAGATTTTTCTTTTTTTTTCAAAACACTAAATAAATAAAATTTAAAGAATTTCCGCTATTTTTTTACTATTGAATATTTAATTTGATTATCTTTTTGAATATTTATTTTGAATATTTATTTTGAATATTTATTTTGAATATTTATTTTGAATATTTATTTTGAATATTTATTTTGAATATTTATTTTGAATATTTATTTTGAATATTTATTTTGAATATTTATTTTGAATATTTATTTTGAATATTTATTTTGAATATTTATTTTGAATATTGTGAAGAGTTTAAAGAATTTAAAGAATTTACAGTGATCTCTTAAAGTAGTCGATGTTACTCGAGGAGTGGTTAGGGGGGTGGTTAGGGGTGGTTAGGGGGGGTTAGGGGTGGTTAGGGGTGGTTAGGGGTGGTTAGGGGTGGGGGGTGGTTAGGGGTGGTTAGGGGTGGTTAGGGGTGGTTAGGGGTGGTTAGGGGTGGTTAGGGGTGGTTAGGGGTGGGGGTGGTTAGGGGTGGTTAGGGGTGGTTAGGGGTGGTTAGGGGTGGTTAGGGTGGGTTAGGGGTGGTTAGGGGTGGTTAGGGGTGGTTAGGGGTGGTTAGGGGTGGTTAGGGGTGGTTAGGGGTGGTTAGGGTGGGGTGGTAGGGGTGGTTAGGGGTGGTTAGGGGTGGTTAGGGGTGGTTAGGGGTGGTTAGGGGTGGTTAGGGGTGGTAGGGTGGGGGTGGTTAGGGGTGGTTAGGGGTGGTTAGGGGTGGTTAGGGGTGGTTAGGGGTGGTTAGGGGTGGTTAGGGGTGGTTAGGGGTGGTTAGGGGTGGTTAGGGGTGGTTAGGGGGGGTTAGGGGTGGTTAGGGGTGGTTAGGGGTGGTTAGGGGTGGTTAGGGGTGGTTAGGGGTGGTTAGGGGTGGTTAGGGGTGGTTAGGGGTGGTTAGGGGTGGTTAGGGGTGGTTAGGGGTGGTTAGGGGTGGTTAGGGGTGGTTAGGGGTGGTTAGGGGTGGTTAGGGGTGGTTAGGGGGGGTTAGGGGTGGTTAGGGGTGGTTAGGGGTGGTTAGGGGTGGTTA